>MU833039.1:0-62090 GCA_029204225.1 Diphasiastrum complanatum | reverse complement strand
GATATTGTGCTTCAAAGAGCTAATGCCACTTAGAAAGATTTGATCACCTGGGAAGAGACGAACTCTCCACCAATAACAACACAAAATGAGCTTCTAGATCTTGCCTTCTACAAAGGAAGGAACTCTTAGAAAATTGGATCTCTCTCTACACATTTGCCATAGACACCTTAATGACTCCTTTAAAACCTTACAATCACTCAAACAAATTGAGTAGGGTTGAACAATGTGACTTGGATCTCAATCTCTTTTCTAGAACTCTCAATTTAAGCCAATCTATGTCAAATTCTACAAAAGATTTGCATAGATGCTCTATATGCACTAGAAAATCTCAAAGGTTTCACTTGGAGGACAGATCCAAGGATGTTTTCTAGCAAATTGATGCTTCTAAACTTGACCCTATCACTCTTGAACAAATCTAGAGTGATAGTACAATGGATTACAATCTCTCACCTTGCATAACACTCCTTAATCTATGATTTTTAGCAAAATCTCTATCAACTTCAACATGCACTCAAAAAATCAGAGATGATCAATTAATGCACCTATTTCAAGCTTCAAATTTAATTTCTTGGCTGATCTAATCCAAGAACTAATCAAGGGATTAGATTCTCTATAGAAAATGCTTGATTTTCCACCAAAAATCTCTCAAATTGGGTGTGTGAGTCAAATTGTACAAATTTTTGAATTGTCTCAGCCAAAATCGGAGCTGTACGGCCTCACACGTGTGAAAAGGGTTCCTACAGCCCACAACAAGTTCTGGTCCAAAAATTTTGAGAATATCTATCAAATCCAACTCGCTACCCAAAATTTGACTAGTTTCCAAAAAACTGCTTATTTTGGCATTGATTTGGATTAACCCTATCAATTTCAACAAAACCCCTTGTACTAGGCTCTGATACCATGTGCAAAAAGTACAAAAAGGACCAAGAGTGGATCCTAATCTGATCCTCAAGAGGGATTGGTTGTCAGATTACTTGATCTATCAATCTACTTGAGATTAAGATCAATCTAGATCAATTCTAGACACAAAATCCTAACAAGAACAATCATTAATTGAAGGTAGGTGTACTTTATGGTTTCACACGTGTGAAACACTGTCTGAGTACGGACTCCAACCTGAAAATCAAGTACACATTGATAGAACCTCAAAACAATCAAAACAAATGTAGACAAATGGAGAGAATCACTCAAAATTGCTTCCAAAACCAAGATTGGTGTCTAACAATGATTATGGCCAAATGTGGCTCTATATATACAATAAGTGAGAGCTCGTGGTACTGATCATCCCTCTGATCCCACATGTGTGAAGGTCCTTTGTCATATGATGATTCATCATGCAAAACTGACACTTGGACAAAACCTTCTATTTTGAGCACTTTTGGTCCATTTTCCTTCTATATGGAGATCTACTTGGAAATCTTCTAGAATTTAAAATTCGCCTACTTCAGCTTATTCCACACGTGTGATCTGTCCTCTACACATGGGATATGACACCTAACCAAAATATTTGGCTCATGCAATCAATAGATTGATGCCATTTGTCATATATCTAGAAAACTAGTTTTTGGCCTTTTTAGCCACTAGAACTTGAATTACATCATATGTACAACCTATATGATTATGGTACATGATAAGTACACTATTTTCACACGTGGGAACAGGCTCCAAACATGTGTGTTTATCTATATACAAGATTTTTGGCCTCTACCAAGCTTATTTTGGCATTTTTCACAACTCGCCTATGGATCTAGGATTCAAACTATCGAAGGACATGTGCCCAACAACTGAACCAGAGAAGAAAGAGATGTGCAAAAAACCCATATCAGTCGATAGTAGTTAGCAGATCGATCATGTATGCCACGGTTTACACTCGACCCGATCTTGCCTTTACAGTCAGCACACTATCACAATTTATGTCGAATCCCGGCCTACCTCACTGGAAAGCTCTATTGAGAGTATTAAGATACATTCAAGCCACGAAGCGCTATGCTCTGTGCTATAATGGAAATACAGAGGATGCTCTAATCCTTAATGTTTATTCCAACTCTGACTGTGCTGGAGATTTGGACACACAAAAATCCACTTCTGGCTACTTATGATTTTTGGTAGAAGGACCCATCTCATGGAATAGTCAAAAGCAAAAATGCATTTCTTTGTCTTCCACAAAGTGTTAAAAATTCACAATTCTAGCTTGACTAGTTTTGGTCATATGACTTGTAAATAGTTAGATGGTCATGATGTGGCTTGTCACACGTGCCAAATAGCATAGGATTCCATTCATAAGGATGTTTTCAAGTAGACCTAAGTGTTAGAACCTTTGGAATGAGTCCAAATTATGCTTAGATACGAGAAAAAAAATAGGAGCTATTTTTGGTAATTTTTGTATTGTTGAGGGATCTCCAAGATTCCAACCCTAACTTGGTAGGGATGAAATATCCACCAAAATTAGCATCAGGGATAGGTTTAGGGCTACTCATACCTTCCCAAAACCGTGATGGATCATGTATATATAGGTGATGATATCTCACCAAAATCAATCAAGCAATTTCATGATTTTTCTCTCATAATGGTGCAATTGCTCTCTATGTTCATAATTGTTTGAGTACTTATGATTACTAATGATTATAGGATTGAATGTAGGTTTAGTGTATAGTACTCAAACTGTGGGAGGCCGTACTTTCACACGTGTGAAGCCTTCTTCAAGGATTTGGGCCATTTAGTGAGGTTCGAGCATAGATTTTTGATGGATTTTGATGGTTCAACTTGTGCTAATCTTAGAAATCATAAACTATTGTTTCCCTCATCATTTCAAGTGTTTTAGGATCCTTATTTGCTGTAATTTTTACATGGTATCGGAGCCTAAAGGCTAAAATGAACTAAATCCTTGGTTTTCATTCAATTTGATCACAATTTTTGATCTAAATCTTGTGTAGATTGGATCTTAGCATCTAGTATTGATTCTAGAACTCAAAGTGAGTCAAATACATTGGAGATTGGTGTTGTGTGACTTCATTTACAGGTGTTTAGGTGTCTAGAACCAGAGGCAAAGTTGAATTCAATTCACATTACCAAGATAGCAAGTTTTGCTTGCTCCAAGCATTGATTTCTAAGCGAGTTTTGGAGGTGATCTCATAGAGGAGGCTTTCAAGCATTCAAGGAGAGGGAAGATCAGAGTTTTGGGGACTCTTCAAGGCTGTTCTAAGGTGTAGTGGACACCGCCTAAAGTGATTTAGGTTCAGTCCAACCATTTCTTGAGTTATGCACCAAATTAGATCAATTTTTCATCAATTTTGATCATTTTTTGCTTGTGATTGGATAGTAGATTATGTTGCATCCTCATTAAGTTCCATTTAGATCTTTTACAAGTGATTTTGGAAGTATATTAGGTTGCTGAGATTCACTCTTGATCAGATCATTTGGAAGCTTTAATGTTCTTTATAGAAAGAGGGGCAATTCTACTAGTATTGTCTACTTCAATCAAGCAAGTGCATTGTTTCTAGTATTCTATGATTTGATTTTGTTAGAGATCATTCTTAGATCTTTATAGGAAGTCTATTACTGATCTTTTCAGGTCCCTAAGAAGTGGGATAAGGAAGATCTTCAATCAAATCAATAGAAGTAACCTTCATTCGTGTCAAGTCCTTGATTAGGAGACTAGATGGCATCTATAAATGCATATCTTTTGGATACTAATGAAAGGCTCAACAAAACTAACTATTTCATATGGAAAGTTAGAATGGAATCCATCATGATCATGCAAGATCTGATGGAAATTGTAAATGGTAAGGAGGGTGAACCTATTCATCCTCAAGAAAAAGCCAAATACATCAAGAGGTGCAATGTTGCACTACATTGCATAAAAATGAATGTTGCAAATGAACTCTTAAGAGAGGTAGGAGATTGCACTTCGGCTCAAGATGCTTGGGGGACTTTGCAAAAGGTCTATGAATCCAAGAACCAAACTAGAATGTTAGCTTTGAAGAATCAAATCTATAGAAGCTATCAAAAGAAA
This sequence comes from Diphasiastrum complanatum, assembly GCA_029204225.1. NCBI lineage: Eukaryota > Viridiplantae > Streptophyta > Lycopodiopsida > Lycopodiales > Lycopodiaceae > Diphasiastrum > Diphasiastrum complanatum. The sequence goes on along the minus strand of MU833039.1, from coordinate 58,078 downwards.
GGAGAGAGTGCACATACTTTTGTCCTAAGAGTAAAGGAATCGAACAAAGAGCTAGCCTTCATGGATGATCCTATCAAGGATGAAGAGCTTGTTCGACTCATATTGAATGGACTAAGCTTTGAATTTGACAATTTGGTTCAGGGATATGCAATTATGGGTAAGCTACCCATACTTGAAGAACTCCAAGGCACACTCATGGCCGAGGAATCAAGAAGGAGCCAAATGCAAGAGAGGATGGATAGGCTTTCCATCCAAGGTGGAGATGACCAAGCTCTCTTCACCAAAGGCAAAGGCAAGTCCAAAGGCAAAGGATCAACATTCAAGCAGCCTACAAATCTTGAGGATCAAGAAGGACCCTCAAAGGCATCTCCATCAACCACCAAAGTCAAGAAGGACAAATCAAAGGTGAAGTGCTACTATTGTAGCAAGATGGGGCATTATGCCTCGGAATGTCTCAAGAGAAAGCAAGATCAAAGCCAAGACAACATGAGCAAAGAGGAGGAGGAGGAGAGTTCACATGAGGACTCTCTCATGATGTCCATATTTTCTTCAACAAGCTTCAAAGGAGAAGATCCTTGGTGGATTGACTCGGGTGCTAGTTCACACATGACTAGTAAAAGGGAGTTTTTCTCTTCTCTCTTATCTTATGATGGACCTATAAAGTCTATCTATACAGCAAAGGATGAAGCTTGTAAGATTGAAGGAGTTGGTAGCATTCCCCTTTGCTTAGGATCTTCCAAAAAGATCAACATAGAGGTGTTTTGTACATTCCTACAATAACAAAGAATCTACTAAGTGTTGGCCAAATGGTAGACAATGGTTTCAATGTTGACTTTGTTTCAAATGAATGTTTCATCAAGAAGAAGGGTTAGATAGTGGCTAAGGGCACTAGACTTGGCAAACTTTATAAGTTGGATGCATTTGTGGATACTAATGTTGTCATGTTGGCCGAGAAAAGCAAGATATCTACCTTTACTTTATGGCACAAAAGACTTGGACATGTCAACTCGGGTTCCATGGAGGTTATGATCAAGGAGGAGTATGCTTTAGGCCTACCAAGGTCTATTGGGAAGGAAGACAAGGTTTGTGAAGCTTATGCCTTATCCAAGGCACATAAGAAGGTGTTTCCTAACTCCATCACAAAGTCATCTCATCCTCTTGAAGTCATACACTCGTATGTGCACATTGCTAGCACCAAATCTAATGGAGGTTCATCCATGTTTTTAACCATCATTGATGACTACTCAAGATATTGTTGGGTGTTCTTACTTTCCTTCAAGTCTCAAGTATTTGATACTTTTGTAAAGTTCAAGTTGTTTGTGGAAAAGCATCATAATCATAGCATCAAGATTCTTAGAAGTGGAAAATGGTGGAGAATTCATCTCCAATGAGTTCAAGGCCTTTTGTGAGGAGGAAGGGATCAAGAAAGAGACTTCTTGTCCTTACACTCCTCCACAAAATGGAGTTGCTGAAAGAAGGAATAGAACATTATGTGAATGTTCTAAGGCTTTAAGATTAGATGTTTGTTTGCCCAAATCCTTTTGGGGTGAGTCTCTTGTATGTGCAAACTACTTGATGAATAGGGTGTCTTGAAAAGAAATTGAAGGCAAAACTCCTTATGAGATGTTGTATGGAAAGAAACCCAATCTTAATCACTTGAAGTTTTTGGGTGTATATGTTATGTGCATGTGCCATTGGAAACAAGAACCAAGGAGGATCCATCTTTCACAAGAGGGATCATGCTTGGATATGCAAGCTCAAGCAAGGGCTACAAAGTCTATCTCCCATCCTTGAACAAATTTGTTGTTTCAAGGGATATCATCTTTGATGAACATCATATGCATATGCTTGAAGAAGGATCAAGTGCTCCAACAATCAAGAAGAAGATGGCCGAGGAGCAAGATCTTGGTTTTGAGGAGGAGCTCATGGAGGAGCAAGCACCAAACCCACCTATCACACCAAGGAGATCTTCAAGGGCAAAAATGGAGCCATCAAGGCTCACATATCAAGGCAAAGGACAGCAAGTTGAGGGAATCTCATCCACTTCTTATGCTTTATCTAGTTTTGAAGAACCATCTAATGTTGAAGATGCATTGAACTCCAAAGAATGGTATAAAGCTATGTTGGATGAGTATGATGCCTTGATTGAGAATGAAACTTGGTTGCTTGTTGAGAGACCTCAAAGGAATGTAATAGGATGCAAGTAAGTCTTCAAGCTTAAGTTGAATGCAAATGGGAGTGCTAAAAAACATAAAGCAAGATTAGTTGCAAAAGGTTATGCTCAAGAGAGAGGGATAGACTATGAGGAAACTTTTGCACCCGTGGCCAAGATGGTCACAATAAGGCTAATCATTGCACTTGCATCACATTTTGGATGGATTCTATGTCAAATGGATGTCTCTAATGCTTTCTTGAATGGATTTTTGGAAGAGGATATCTATATGGAGCAGCCACAAGGGTTCATCAAGCATGGAATGGAGAACAAAGTATGCCATCTCCAAAGAAGCATCTACGGCTTGAGCAAGCCTCGAGGTCTTGGAATTCAAGACTACATTGCTATCTTATTTCACTTTCTTTTGTTCAAAGTAAATATGATCCCACTCTTTTCATTAAGTTTGATGATGTTGGTATTGTACTTTTACTCATTTATGTAGATGACATCATCATTAGTGGAAATAGTGTTGATGGTATTGAAAAAATCAAGATAGATCTATCCTTAGAGTTCAAGATGGTAGATCTAGGGTGTCTTCACTTCATCTTAGGCATAGAAGTACTTAGAGGGTCTGATTTTATCTTTATAAGTCAAGTAACCTATGCTCAAAGTCTTGTGAAGAAGTTTAAGATGGAAGTATGCAAAAGTGTTGACACACCAATGGAGCAAGATGTAAAAGTGCCAAATGAAGATGATGAAAGATCCTTCATGAACATCACTTTGTTTAGGCAACTTATAGGTTCCTTAATGTGGATCACTATAACTAGACCAGATCTTAGCTTTAGTGTATGTAGGTTGAGCCAATCCATGCAAAAGCCATTGAATATCCATTGGAAAAAGGCTAAGAGGATTCTAAGATACATCTCGGTACATTGGATTTTGGGATTATATATAGAGGAGATATGATTAACCTTCATGCATTTAGTGATTCAGATTTTGCAGGGGACAAGAGGGATAGGAAATCAACAAGTGCCTATTCAACTTTCATAGCAGAAGGTGTGGTTTCATGGCTTTCAAAAAAGCAAGAAACTATACCTCTATCTTCAACCGAGGCCGAGTACAAAGCTTTGACAACCACTACAAAGGAGGTACTTTGGATCAAGAGATGATTGGTGGAGCTAAAGATCATGGATTCAGAGGAGGCACCAATCATCTACAATGACAATATATCAGCCCAACACCTTGCATCTAACCCAATCTTCCATGCAAGATCTAAGCACATTGAGATATGCCATCACTTTGTGAAATGGTGCAAGCCAAGGAGATTGCTTTGGAGCATGTTCCAAGAAATGAATGTGTAGCTTATCTACTTACTAAACCACTTCAAAAGACACCTTTTATGAAGTTTAGATCATCACTTGGAGTGATTAGTAAAGCAATGATTGAACCAAGCTAGATAGTGAGGAGGAGTGTTAAAAATTCACAGTTCTAGCTTGACTAGTTTTGGTCATATGACTTGTAAATAGTTAGATGGTCATGTAGCATAGGATTCCATTCATAAGGATGTCTCAAGTAGAACTAAGTGTTAGAACCTTTGGAATGAGTCCAAATTATGCTTAGATACAAGAGAAAAAAAATAGGAGCTATTTTTGGTAATTTTTGCATTGTTGAGGGATCTCCAAGATTCCAATCCTAACTTGGTAGGGATGAAAGATCCACCAAAATAAGCATTAGGGATAGGTTTAGGGCTACTCATACCTACCCAAAACCGTGATGGATCATGTATATATAGGTGATGATATCTCACCAAAATCAATCAAGCAATTTCATGATTTTTCTCTCATAATGGTGCAATTGCTCTCTATGTTCATAATTGTTTGAGTACTTGTCATTACTAATGATTATAGGATTGAATGTAGGTCTGGTGTACAGTACTCAGACTGTGGGAGGCCGTACTTTCACACGTGTGAAGCCTTCTTCAAGGATTTGGGCCATTTAGTGAGGTTCAAGCATAGATTTTTGATGGATTTTGATGGTTCAACTTGTGCTAATCTTATAAAATCATAATCTATTGTTTCCCTCATCATTTCAAGTGTTTTAGGATCCTTATTTGCTATAATTTTTACACAAAGTTCGAACATATCACAGCTACCTCTGTAGTGAAGGAAATTATTTGGCTCAGAAGATTGCTCCATGATCTAATGGTCCCTTAATTCAGACCAACTATACTTCATTGAGACAATCAGAGCTGCATTGCTCTATCTCTGAACCCACGAACTCACTCTAGAACTAAACATATTGAAGTTCAATTTTATTTTCTTAATTAAGTTACTGTCATATTGATAGTATGTTGGCTGATATTTTGACAAAGCCTCTATCGAGGGAAAACCATGTTGTTTTATGCAAATTATTAATCTTCGTTCAAGATCCTAGAAGTTAAGCTTAAGGGGGAGTGTTGGAGTTAATCTTCACTCCTACTCACTTAATTCAGCTCCTGAGTACAATCATACTATTTAAATATTCTCTCTCTACAATAGTACGTAGCCTTACTAGGACTAGTCGAACAGTCTGTATCTACATCGACCTTGAAGCAGTATAGGATTGACTTGACTACATCGACGTCGACTTCACCGATTCGACTTAAGTCCATCAACTTCGACTCCATCGACATCTTCTCAAGGGCAAACAAGTCGACTCAACTCATTCGACACCCTCGAATGTTGACTATTACTAGTCAAAATGGAGCTCTGCACGGCAAAGACTACATCAGTATATACATACAATAAAACAGTAGCGAGATAGACACACTTAGCTCCATCCATAAAGTGAAAACAAAAATGAATAATTAGTGACACTGTGAATTAGAGTTATTATGTGAACTCCTTTGTATCAAACTATGTGATTCCATAGAATCATAGATCTTTGGAGAGAGTGAAAGTAAATCAAGAAGTAGAGATAGTATTCAATCTGTAACTAGCATAGTAAGATCACAGCACATAGTGCGCTATTACTGTGAATCATTCTTGAGCATAGGATCATGATCTGATCGTTGTATTCACAACAGCTTAATGCAGATTCTCTATTTTCTTTATGTGTGTTTGCATTGATGAATGCTTTCTGATAATTCTTTTCTCTTGTATTGATACTCGCACCATGACTCATTCGGAATATCTATTTTGAAAGAAGCATGGTTGTCGTAGACGCCTAACTATTTCACTCCCTTCATGGTTGTCTTTGACACCTACAAAGATATTCTTTTGGTCAATTTAAGTAATGGTCTGAATCAACAATTGGTAAAGGTCTTGTCATAATTTAATGTTGAGTTTTTCTCTTGTCTAGATTTTGTATTCAGTTGCAGACATGCTGGCAGATTTGGTCATGGAAGACACCAATCAAGAGGTGGAAACTCATATCATGGATCGTTCCAACAATTTCAAGAACAATCCAATGATGGCCCAAATTGAGGCAATTGGAATCAAGGTCGAGGTCAAGGACGCGGCTATTCCAAGCAAAATAAACCTGGAAATTGTAGGTATTGCAACAAACCTCAATATGAAGATGATACAGGTAGGAGTTCAAACTTGTTCATTACAACATTAATGACAAGTGATGAAGCCAAGGATACCTGGTACATTGATAGTGGTGCATCCAAGCACATGACTTCAAGGAAAGAGTGGTTTCAGAACTCAAGGAAACTCACAATGGTGATGAAGTTGGACAAACCAATGGCAAATTGCTATCTGTTAAACGAATTGGAGTGGTACCAGTGAAGTTAGCCAGCGGGAAGGTAAAGCGAATAAGCAATGTGCAATATGTACCTAGCTTAGCTAAAATCTACTATCTATTGGGACGATGGCTGATCAACAACTCAAGGTTGAGTTTGACAGTTACAAATGTCTTGTCAAAGACATCAAGAATCACTACAAAGTGATTGCTACAACTAGAGTCAACGGGAATCGACTCTACAAATTGAATGCGAGATCTTTTGGTCAACCTATGGTAAGCACGGTTGATAGTCGAAATGATCTTTGGCATCAACGATTCGGTCCTATTAGTGCTCAAAGTTTACAGATTCTCAAAAGAGGTAATCTAGTTATAGGATTGCCTGATATTTCTTTTGAAGGAAAAATTTGTGAAGGTTGCATTTTAAGAAAACAACACAGAAAGAGTTTTCCCAAAAGTGGAGCAAGGAGAGCCAGTGGCATCCTAGATCTTGTCCACAGTGATCTATGTGGACCTATGCAGACTAGATCTCGTAGTGGCTACTATTACTTTATCACCTTCATTGATGATTATAACATATGCATTTGGATTTATTTCATAAGCAAGAAATCAGATGCTTTTGCTAAGTTCAGGGAATTCAAGGCATTACTTGAAAAGCAAACAGGATGTTGCATCAAAACTTTGAGATCTGATGGAGGGGTGAGTATTTTTTGATAGAATTTATTGATTTCTGCAAAGATCAAGGGATCAAGAGGCAAACTACAATACCTTATTCACCACACCAGAATGGAGTTGCATAATGAAAGAACAGATCTATTGTTGAGATGGCCAGAGCGATGCTCAAAAGCAAGGGTCTTCCAAATACCTTTTGGACATAAGCTTGTAGCACAGCTACGCACATCCTGAATCAGTGTCCTACAAAATTCGTCGAAGGTAAGACACCTCATGAAGCTGTTACTGGAAAGAAACCTAATATTTCTCATTTGAGAGTATTTGGTTTTGATGCTTATGCTCATATTCCTGATGAGAAACAAAGGAAATTGGATGCAAAAGCTATCAAGTGTATTTTCCTTGGATATGTTGAAAAGGCCAAGGCATACAGGATGTATGACACAAATGCACAGAAGCTTGTAATTTTTAGGGATGCTACATTTGACGAGATGGGCCGAGGTGAACAATCTGAGGGAATCACTGAACCTTTTGATGAGGGAGCAAAAGTACAAGTCAAGAAGGAAGTGGATTTTGATATAGAAAATCCATTGGACAAAGGCAAGCCTGATGCTTAAATTCCCAAGAGAGTACCTAAATGGTACTTATCAGTCACAAATGGTGCAAAGAAGGGAGATACTCCCGAATCTAGTGAGCAGGGAGAGCTTAGAAGATCAAGTAGAAATCGAAAACCTCCTACAAGATTAGAGATGAATCTAGCCCTAATGGGTTCTGTGCTCAAGGCTCAAGAACCAAAAACTTTTGATAAAGCAAAGGAGCACGAGGAGTGGCGTGAAGCTATGGAAATAGAAATGGAAGCTTTATCAAAAAATAGGACTTGGAACTTGGTTGAGCTACCTGATGGTAAGACGCCTATCACTTGCAAATGGATATACAAGATCAAATATGGAGCTGATGGGCAACTCAAAAAATACAAAGCACGGTTGGTTGCGAGAGGATTTGAGCAGCAGGAAGGTATTGATTTTGAGAAAACCTTCGCACCCGTAGCTAAGATGGTAACTATACATTCTGTCATTGCTATTTCTGCTTTCTATGGTTGGAAGATCCAGCAAATGGATGTTAAATCTGCTTTTCTTAATGGAGTGCTGGATGAAGAGGTGTTCTTAGTACAACCTCAAGGATTTATTGAATCAGGGAGAGAGCACCTTGTTTGTAAGCTCAACAAAGCTATTTATGGATTGAAGCAAGCACCCACGGGCGTGGTACTCTTGCATTGATGAATTGGGCAGGTAATATTGATGACAGAAGGTCTACTAGTGGTCATACATTCAGTTATGGTACAGCTGCAGTTTCATGGAGCAGCAAAAAGCAACCTATAGATCCTCGACGGAAGCTGAATATCGAGCACTCAGCAATGCTGCACAAGAAGTGGTATGGTCACGAAGATTGCTTGTGGATTTAGGTCAACCACAGGTGGATGCAACTACTATATCTTGTGACAATCAAAGCTGCATTCACCTTGCCAAAAATCCAGTTTTACATGCTCGAACCAAGCACATCGAAATAAATTATCATTTTGTTCGAGAGAAAATTCTTGATGGAGCCATTGATCTTGTTTTTAGTAAATCTAAAAATCAAGTGGCAGATATTTTTACTAAGTCATTAGGTAGATGTAAATTTGAAAAGTTTCGTACTCTACTAGGAATAGAAGAATGTAATTTTATCATTGAGGGAGAGTGTTAGAAATCAATGATAAACTTCATTGTTACACTTCTTAGTTACTGTTTACGATGTACTTTATTACTAGTTGTAACTAGTCGTTGGCTAGTCTAGTAGTCTACTCCTAGGCTCTCCCTCTCTATCAGGATTCAGGGTTTATATGTACATTTTACATTCAGTATGTAGTAGTGTGATATATTGATAGTGCGTGCTCTTCTTTCGGCTTCTTTGGTGATTGCTTATGGTGAATGCTTGATGTTGCATATCTGATTGTTGACACATCAGTCTTCAAACTCTTCTTCTTTGGCTTTTGGGTATAGCCTTCCTCCGTGATGAATATCTGATTTCTCGAAATTGCTTAAGGAATGTCTCCTTAAGCTGATCCCAAGTGTTAATCATAGTTCTGTCCTTCATTGTTGAAAATGGCAATAGATTCAAACTGTGACATATAATTGTTAGCATCATCTGACACTGTGCCTTTGAAATAGTCATAGTTGATCTTAGAAATAAGGGTGAATATTTGTAAGGATCACCAAATGAAGATCTGACTAGATCTTGTTGCAAAACAACCAAAAGGACACCTGTGGAGCAAAACCACCCATCCAAACTAGATCCCTCCTGGAGTTTCCTCCTGGACCTAGTCCCGAAGCCATAGTGAAGAACCTAAGAGAGAGGAGGAGAAACTGGCTCAAGAAACTGAATTTCCAATGGACATATTCTCCTCATGAGAGAGAATATTCTTTCTAGGATTCCCATGCAACCTATATTGAGCTATTGACCTCCTATTCTTGCATTAAAGTAGTCATTCACTATGCATGTGTTCCTATGTCCAATTATAGGTCTGGGCCCTCATATGATGATTAATTACTTTACAGGCCAAGCCCGAAATGACGAGGCATAATCAATTACCATATACATTTGGAGTGACCAGCTATCCATGTTAGCAATTATTCCGATTCCCTTGTACAGGACATGGACGTAACATTCTCCCCCCCTTAAACCAGTTTTGTCCTCAGAATGAGTAACTAGGGAAAACCCAATTTGTATGCTTTTAACTCTTCCCATGAATCATTATCCTCAATTTGACAACCAACCTAAGCAAGCACATAAAGGTAGAACAATTTTTATCTCTGATTCTGAGTACTCATTCAGGGTCCAAAGGTACATGGAGCGATAAATTTTCCATATGGGCAAAATCTTCAATACATCAAACTGTCATCATCATACAAACTAAATTTACATGATACACCGGATGAGCAGTTGACCATACCTGAAGATTAAGTTCAAAAGCTAACAAATCAATCATTTAACTTTCACAATTACCTTGAAAATCAATCTTTAGTCTGACTTCAATATCAAATAAGTATTTAGAGATGGAATAATTCTCAAATTATCTATCTCTACACTGAAATACTATATCGACCTTTTAGAAGTACACTAAAAGATAAATTTCCCTATTGGGTTCGATTCTCTCCAATCTAATAACATCACCTTCATGTACCTCAATTTACATGAATCACTAGATGAGTCTTCACCTTACACTGGAAATCAATGTTCAAAAGTATATGCACAACATACCACTTAGGAAATATAAAAAACATTCTGAAATCTTTTCCACAAGGAAAATTACTGGATTCCAAAAATATTCTTCCATCTCGATTCTTAACCAGATTATGAGTTCCAAATTCTACAATCACCAGAGTGATTAAAGACCATTATAACATTTGTCTTTAACAAATAATACACTTTATACAATCATCTAGAACCACATCTAGAGATTATAAAGTTCTGCTGAATTCCAACTGAATTCAGTGGTTATCCTTGACATTAGTTAGACTCTGTCATCCAACATATGTATATGAGCTCACTGGGATATAGTCAATAGCTTAGGATATTTCTCCGTCAAGAAATACTCTATATAAAAAATCTTCTATATTCTATTCCCAGTTCTCATAAATAAATCAAATGACTCACTAATCATGTGACTTATAAGCAATATAGATCAAAATAAACCAGTGAATTCTCTTCACACTGCTTATTTATCCAATTAACTTCTAATAAGGAGTAATCCAATTACTCAAGTCAATTGTAAATGATTCAGAAATCTTAAATGTCTAGGTGCAGATCTTAATTATACATGTATAACACCACATTTAGATCTTCTTCCAAACCATAAATAAGTTAATGAATTATCCTTTCCACAAAAAGAGACATTAACCTGCAAGTAATTGTTCCACACATTACTTGTTCATATGTCTATGTACTCTGACTAGTTTAAGTATACGATATAAACTCAGTACATAGGAAACACATAGTAGATCCACAAGATTAAGATGTACATAAGCAACTTTATCCAACTATGTTCCTATACATAAACATAGGCTATAAACTGACAAATATCCACAATCTACATATGTTACTCACATAATTCATTGAGAATCTTGCAACTCAGCTACCAAAGAACTCTATTTCTCATGAGTAAATAACATATCTGGGAAATCTTTGAAGTGAATAACTCCACATCACAAGTTTTCCAACCATCTAACTCTTATTAACAAAATTTCTTCTACCAATAAGCCTACAACAGATCTTAGCGTACAAACCAAGATTAGGCTAACTCATACAGACATCTTTGGACATAGAGTTAAAATTAAAGCTTTATTCCACTGATCCAATCCATATCAAGAAATATTACCTCTTAATAATCAACTATCAAATAGAGACTAACGTTAGGGTCCAGGAAACCTAAGTTCCGAGCCATATTCAAAAATCTTATATGGAAGTACAATCTCATATAATTATAACAGTCCTTCATAACAGAGTTATACACTAGAAGGAATTATACGAATCTCAATCCAATTGTCATGTAATAAGAAATTTCTAAAGAGTGGAGGTCTAATAAAATAGAGAAATAGATGTAAGGGCTTTCATATTTTGTAATTAATGAGATACCATTTAGGGATCGATCTATATCTCATAATTCCCAAAATATCCTTAACAAAAACCAATGGACTCTATAAGTATTACCATTACAACAATCACTAACCATCGGTTTACAGATCATTCTACCCAAGAAATCCCCTTTAGAATCACTGATGTCCCATACCACCAGCCTTTCCTCCAAGAATTCTCTGCATCCAAATATGTTTTGTCCAAAAAGTAAAAAACAGACGATTTGGCTATCCTATTCCCAGATATAGGATCAAATTCACAACCAATTCCAGGATATAATCCTAACAATTGAAATCTCTCATGCTTCTTTAGTGTCACTCAAAGAATACCATTTCATATTGTACCCAACATGGATAAACATAATGTATCATCCCAATACAATAGAATGTATCCTAACCCAAAAGAACCATAGATTTCAACAAAAACCGAATATCATGTTGTCCTAGATATCCAATATCTATTCCAGAATCGGTACAAAGAACTTAATTTCAACAAGTTAGAAGTCTCTTGGTTGTTACTGTCACTATAGAAAAATACTCTATAACTGAAAAGAATCCAAATTATTAGATTTCTGTATGGAACACCTTCTATCTGCATTACTTTGCAAGATCCAAATCCAATTGCAAAACAAAGATGGTTCCATAAATGGATTATCAGTCTTGCCACTGCCTTTCCCTTAAAATCCTTGAATTCTCAAAATTTTGTTCATTAGTGCTACACTTAATCCCTAGCAGATCCCCTTATAGATCAGCATAGAACTATTCTTCTGGATTTACATTATTCTTGGTCCTTATTGATCCTCAGAACAAGAAATGCTCCTCAATTGACAGAGGCACAAAATCTTCAACTAAAAGTGAAGGGTACAATGATCTTAACAATCGACTGATTTCGGTTCAGTAAGATCATTCACTTTATAAGTCACTTATGTTTGATCAATAGCCAAATAATGGGAACAAATCGAAAATGTCCATGGTTTCTTCAAATTTTACGTAAACTGGGATTTTCATGTTCCATTCAATATGGATCTAAACTATGAAAATCGACCAAACATCGACTTGATAGTTTCACAATTACCATCTCATATTGGAAGGATTCTGAACCATCCAGCATGCATCCTACGTGACATGTAGTGATTTTAAAAAAAATCAATTTTTACGTAGATTGCCAAGAAACTGGGAAATTAGCACTGGGATTCATAATGTGGGCAATAAATGCATGAAAAACAGGTACGAGGGCGCACTTTTGTGGAGAGAAATCATCAAAAAACACATCCCAGCCCAAAAAGCCTTGGGTCAGAGGTTACAAGAACTCCACTAAGTTCATTAGTGAGGCATAGAAGCTTCTAATAGGTCTAGCAAGCAATCATAAGCTCAGATCATGCAAAAAATGCATTTTTGGCCTCCTTCAACAAGCAAAACTTCAACATGATGGTGTCTAATGCACACCTATTCAAATTGGATGCATGATGGCTCAAAATAGATGCAATCCATCATACCTTTAAGCTTGTTACAAGAACCAACAGGTTCAGAATCCCAATTGAGAGGTATTCATGCTCAAAAATCATCAAAAATACACTAATTTTTGGTGTTTTGAGCCCCCTAATGGTGTCTAATCCCTTACAAACTTCATGACAGCACAGCTACAGCTTCATTACATCTCTGAAAACGTTCATACCAAGTATTGGCTGAGAATTTTGAGATCTACCCCAAAATTAGTCCAAAAAACATAAAAAAAACCTTGGTTTTTGACCAATTTTGACCAAAATTTGTGGGGAAAATCCACAAATTCGTGCAATCAGATCCAAATCCTTGTAAATCCATTGCATGCAAGCACTTAGAGTTCCGATTCTAGTCAAACATGGTTTCTATAGCCCATTTATGGTCCAAAAACCCCAATTTTTGGTCCAAAATCACTATCTAATCCACCTTTTGACTATTCCAACATCATGCAATCATTAGATCCAATCAATAATTACTTTACAGGCCAAGCCCGGAATGACGAGGCATAATCAATAACCATATACATATGGAGTGACCGGCTATCCACGTTAGGAATTATTCCGATTCCCTTGTACAAGACATGAACGTAACAATATTGGTGTTGGCGGGCTTCCATATCCAGTATAGGTGGCTCTGGATTTGGTTTTGGAATATCTGGATCAGTGATATCATGAACAACTGTATTAGAAAACTTGTCAGGATTATCAATAAGATTATCGAAAAAAATTTCAACTTTCTGATAAATATTGAAAGATGATCTGCAACTTCAAATCGCTTCCTGAAGGCTGTTGAAAAAATCCTCTTGATTTTTCGATAACGTTCCAGCCGTTCAAATCTAGTACTACTCTCTACGCCAAACATCATTTTCATCAACATCCAAGATATTTTTTCAGTCTCCAATTGATATTTACCATCCCCAACAATGGCACCAAAAGATGAACTCTTATGTCGTAACTGAGTTCTCTTTAATTACACAGATTTAATTTAGTATAAAATATTATTGTTCCCACAGAGATGGTAAATAGATGTATATTGGAGATTAGTGCATTTTGTATAGTTATGAATAGTAACGTCTTGGTTATCGACAAATATTTGGTCAACTAACAGTCAGTACTACCTTAATGTCGAGTAAAAAAAAAACATTAACATCGACTAGAGTCTCAATAGAACTCTTAATGAAATTATCAGACTCCATAGACACGATAGAAGTTTAATCAGTTCAATTCCATCGACAATCGAATATATCCCTATCAAAATCAATCAAACAAAATTTAGACGAAGATTTGTTCTACTAATTCAAAACATTCAAATCCATAAACCTTTGAAGCATTGCTCAAACTCACAATTGTAGTGATCAGTGAGTGATAACTTTGACATTCTAGATGGAGTTCAACATCGGATCTCACTTTCAAATAGGTATTGCGACTTGTTATTGAGTTAAAGACGTGAAACTTAATCACCTTCAATGCGACTGATAGATCGACCTATATTCTTATCATACTAGATTTATCCATCTGATATCACACAACAGAATCATATGACTATAATAAATTACACGATCGACAAAGCTTTAATGTTCGTTCTTAAACAACGAGCAATGTTAACAAACTTCCATGCTTAAATCCCTTTGCAATGCAAACATCATTCTTCAAGATGAAACAAACACCATGCTTAAAGTGGACATCCAAACCACTTTCTAAGAGTAAACCAACACTAAGCATATTCTTGGTGATTGATGGTACATAAAGGACATTTTCTAGATCCATGCATTTTGAGGATTCTAGACACAAAGAGATGGTGCCAACACCATCTATCCTACACTCTTCATCATTTGCAGTAAAGACAAACTTTTTAGCAGCATTGAAAGAGTGTAAGGTTGAGAAAAAGTCCTTTTCACAAGACATGTGAGAGCTAGCCCCATTGTCGATCCACCAATTGTCTCTTGAATTGCTATTGCTTGTTGGTGAGGATGTAGATGCCATCAAGAATACATCTACTTCATCCTCCTCCTCCTTTGCAAGGTTTCCTTGTTTGTCCTCTTCCACTTGTGCTCTTAGCCTCTTGTAGCATTCAGATGCATAATGCCCCTTCCTTCCACAAAAGAAGCATTTTTGCTTTGACTTGTCCTTTGAGCTTGATGCATCATCCTCTTCTTTGGCCTCCTTTGGATGCTTCTTCTTTCCATTGGTCTTCTTTTTGCCCTTGAATGAGAAATTGGCTTTCTCATCACCATCTTGCAATGACAAGGAACTCATCCTAGATTTTGCATGGAGCATCCTACACTCTTCAACCACTAATACACTGTGAAGTTTTTCTATAGTTGGCAAAGTGTCTTGGATGGCAAAACTTTGGACCAAATTTGCAAAGTCATCTCCTAGACCATTAAGGACAATTTGTACAAGCTCTCCATCATGAATCTTCTCTCCAATGGAAGCCAACTTCCTTTTTAGAGACTTGATTCTGAGTACATAATCTTGTGCACTCTCCTCACTTCTCCTCATGCTTTGCAAAATTTGATTTCTAAGCATAAGAACTCTAGAAGTGTTGCTAGACTCATAGATTGATTTTAAAGACTCCCAAGCCTCTTTGGCATTAGTACAAGCTGATACTTCTCTCAACAAATCATTGCTCACATTCATCTTCACACAATGAAGTGCAAGCCTAGATCTCTTCTTGTATCTAGCTAACTCCTGTGCACCTAGAGGTTCATCTTCATCTTCAATCAAGAACTCATAAAGGTCTTGGAGCACTAAGAGTGACTCCATTCTAACCTTCCAAATATCATAATTTTTAGAATTCAACCTCTCACTAGCTTCTAGAAGGTATGCTCCAGCAGATCCCATCTTACTAGTGACTTCTACAAACAAGAAATAGATTTGATTGACTTGAAACTCACAAAGGTCTCACACTTGCAGTGTTTCACTCAAATTTGATTTCTAATCCAACAAATGGACTTATAATCACAGTTCTATCACTCCCTCACAAAGCTGGAATGAAGATAAGATGAATTAAAAACTACTTTCAAACAAATCTTGCCAAGAAATGGATTTGATTGTCTCTAGAAACTCACTAAGGTCTCTCTCTTGTAGTTTTTCACTCAAATTAGATTTCTAATCCAACAAATGGACTTATAATCTCAGTTCTAGCACTCCCTCACAAAGCTGGAATGAAGATAAGATGATGTGAAATCTACTTACAATCAAATCTTGCCAATTTTGGCTATTTTTGGACAAAAAAATGACTTAATCTCTTTCTTCCTTCTTGGTGTACTTTCAAGACCTATTTTTAACCTTAATAGTACTTGAACTCAGCCTAGATTAATTAGATTCCATGAAACAAATTCAAATCTAATCAATGCCAAATGATCTTGGTAGACTATCCTAGGATCTCCACCAAAAATTACACCAACAGCTCACAAATTGAATTTTTTTGGATCAAATGAATACCATGCATTAAATGCAGGTTCAGAGGTGCCCAACATGTGGACAGTACGGATTTGGACCCCTACCAATTTTGGGATTAAATCTCCTCACCAAAATCAAGATTCTAGCTTGCCCTCTCAATACTAGTTTTTAGCACCGAAACTTGCTAAAAATGGATTTGCATTAGATCAATGGCTTACACTCTTGTACTTGGCTCTGATACCATGTGAAAGTACTGTACTTTAGGACCATAAATGGATCTACAAAAGATCCACAAGAGTGATTGGATGCTTGCTTAACAATCTATCAAAAAACTAGACACAAAAAATTGATCTAGATTGGCAATTTGACAAACAACAAGTGTTAACAATCAAAAGCATTGATAAACATTGAAATCCGAGCCCACACGTGTGTACTACAGTCTGTATTACGGCCTTCAACCTGAGAAACAAGTAGAAATTGATTTGGTTTCATTTGGATCACAAAAACTCAATGTACATAGTGAACTAGCTTGAGATTGCCAATGAGCTCCAAAAATTATCTATCTTCTCACTATGGAGAGAGGGAATACATAGCAAATTCGACTTCCTTCTTGAAGTTAGGTGGATTTCCAGCATGTAATAAGGAAGTTAACTCACTCTCCTTGACCTAAAATGAAACCCTAGTCTATTTCCTAGAGTTATGCTTGGTAGGTAGCTACTTGGTCAAATTTTCACCTTAAACTTAGGTGTAGGTCCTATAAAGTAGGGATGACCACCAAATAGACATGACCAACTCTCTTGACTTGACCTAACCTACATTAGGATGGGTTTCCCATGTAGCATCATGGCCTCACATGTGTGGGACCCACTTGTGTACACAATTTACACTATTCTACATGGTTTTTGATCAAGCTAGATTTGCCAATTTTTGACAATTCTTCACAAATGGCGCCAAAATTCAGGTTATGTTGTGGCTCACTGAATTAGATTATCAGATATTTATGTAGTATTTGAGATGTCGTTTCCCAAAATGAGAGATTTAGAGGTATTATACTCATGAAAGTTATCATTCTGTGTAAAAGATGAATGAACTAGTTATCAAAATGCTATTTGATACAGGCTACATTAATTATGTATGACCAATGCTGGAACGAGTGATTGAATAATCAACTTCACACACAACATGATTAAGTTAGAGGTTTCTCAAGTTGAAGTCTGCAATCATGACTTGCCAGTTGATCACAACCTGCAAATGACTCGGAATCTCTCACAATATGACAAATTTCACAATGATAATAATGTAATTTAATCACCAACATGATTAAGTTAGAGGTTTTTCAAGGTGAAGTCTGCAATCATGAATTGCCACTTAAGCACAATGATAGTAATGTAATTTAATCAACTACATGTTTCAATATACATCATTAATTGGTACAGAGCTTAAAAATCATGTAGACTCTGGAAAAATAGTAAGCAGCATGTACATTCATTCATTTGTAGATCAATAATCAACAGTTCACTATGAAAATATAAGCACAAAATCAGCTCATCAAACTATTCTTATAAAAAATGGTGAATTAAATCGACTCTTTATAGTCTCATGAATGTAATTGTTATAACTAAAATTATTGGATTTGACTTATTTTTTGACCCTGGATCGATAGTGAAAATTTGATTCAGTGGACATCCGATACATACAAAATCCGATCTAGTGGAAATTCGACCCGATTGATTTTACCCTTAAACTATAAAAATACTAAAATACATAAGAAGTATGAAAGATCTATTGTATAAAACTAAAACTTTACAAGAATAAAAATAAAAAAGCTATCATGTGATTGAATCAAGTCATCACAAATCTACACAAGATTTGAGTTACACAAGAAAAAAGCTCCAAAAAAACATGGCAAATTGGCTTTCTAGGACAATTCTCCATAAAACTCCAAAAAATCTTGAGAATAATGGATCTTAGCAACATGCAAATTGAAACCAGGATAGTACACCCATTGGCCATCTTGCTATACACTTGGAAGAGAATTCGAATTGATCCAAACCGAAATTTCGTTGAAAAGTAACACTTCTTCAAGCACTCAATCTCCGTAAGCCTTGCTCTGATACCACTATAAGGAAAAGCTCATCAAGATCCTGCTTACAAGACAAACACAATGGAAAACACACTATGGAGAAACCACCCAACCAAGTAGAAGCAACCAAAAACTCTAGAAGCTTCTCCCCCAAGCCCAAAGAATAGGAAGCATGGAAGTAGAGTGAGAGCTTGGGGATGAATCAACCATAAGGTGTAGTAGTAGGAAGAGTTTGGCCTCCTTATATAGAGCCTAGAACCACCTATGCACTTAATCATGCAAGGTCCCAACTCCCCTATACATAGATTCATATGGAATAGAGTCTCTATGCACATGGATCTTCTAATCTTAGAATTGATATTGATAACTCTACACATGCACATATGGTCCCAAACCATGTACTAACTCCATTTAGTGTGTTTTGGGCCTCACAAGGATATTAGTTACTTTCGGGTCACATCCACTATGATGTGGCATAACTAACAGCTTGTTTCACTGGAGTACCATGTATTTAAGGCTAGGAGAATACTGAGTCCTATATGTACTGGTCATGGACATGATAGAAACAGCCGCCCACTATGCTCTTCTCCCAAGGAGTAGAATATTCATTGCTTTTTGGATGATTTGAAGAGCAGAAGAGGCATTCTTGTCATATGGCTCATCTTTGGGATAGAAAATAGATGGCAAGGCCAGTGATGGTGGAGCTTACTCGTATTCGAGACATCTGCGAAGCTCTTTGTCAGGTCCCATTTTATAAAGTACGTTGTTTCTTATTGTATACGGTCCAACCTTATGTTGAAAGACCATCTTCTGTTCAAGACCAAAATGAGGAGGATAATTTTGATTCTGAAGGTAGTCAATTATTTTTGAATACAAAGAAGTTCAGTAGATAGAAATATAATATTCTCGTCTCGAAATTTGTCGCTTAGGCTCTCGACAACAGATCTTGTATTTAAGCATGATAAATAATCTGCAGTAGTGTGGTACTTGCCTTGATGTACCTGCACTTGATAAACAAATTCTTGGAGCAACAACACCCATCTCGCTATTTGGCACGATAGATCTGGCTTATTCACCAGATGCTTAAGTGCATAGTGGTCAACATGAAAGACAAAAATGTATCCCAACAAATAATGTTGAAACTTCTTCACTGAGAAAATCATCTCGAGTCCTTCACGCTCCGTAGCCGAATAGTTCTTTTCTGAGATGCTCAATTGATGTCATGTATAGTAGACAAGATAGTCCCGTTTTTCATTGTTTTTCTGACTTAGAGTAACTCCAATTGCGAATGACGAAACATCCACATAAACATGAAATGTCCTTACCCAATCAAGGGGTCTCAAGATTGGGACGTCCAAGAGTTTCTACTTTAGTAACTCAAATGAGCTCTTTAGCAATTGAATTTGGTACGACAGTAAGAACTGAACAAAGGATCAAAAAGTTTGATCAATATAATTCATCTATTGTGTATGACTGAACACTATAGTCTCGGAGTTAGATACACTCTCAACAATAGAACAAATGAAGATGCAAACTGTCGATGATTGATTACAATAAAAATGAGATACATATAGGAACAAGTATGAGTTTAACACACCCCTTTAACAGGAGGGTGTGACATTCTATATAGTATATTGTATCCATTCTAAACCAATGAAGTGTTGACATGTGTATTATTGCTGATTGGTACTCTGCCATGTCATTCTAAACTAATTAGACGAGAGTTACTATGAAGAATTGATGAATCTGTGACCCAAAAAGTGATCAAAAATTTCTTCAAACATCAATAACTTCCAAATCTATGAGAGTTAACCTTCACCAGTTCATACAAACTAGGTCCACTCCAGATTTAGCTATAGTTAAGAGAGTGAGAGTTACTTCTCAACAAATATCTAGATATCAAGGTTTTTGTCTACAAAATAATACAAAGAACTCTCAACAGCCAACCCTTGCATGATGAACCTTTGCAAATATGATCAATAAGTAGATCTTCCTCAGATCCATCTACAGTAAAAATTTCAAGCCAATCAAAGCTAGGATAAGAGAGATATCAAGGAAAAACTATGAAAAAGAGGCTAAAATCACACAATTAGCCTATTGAACTGATCCACACAGATCCAGTTGTTTTCTTTAAATCCATTAAGATTCAGTATCCTTGAACGTCTTCGAGAAATAATCTGTTATTTCTATGGAATCTTCATTTGCTAGTGGCTTTCGTGGATATGGTTCTTTGGGATCTTGGCGCAGGCTTGAAACGATGAGAATCAACGTATCTGAGAAAATTTTTGTGATTGTACTCTCGACCTTCTTCTAGGGTAAACACCTGAAGAACTTATATTTCCTTCTCATTGCAGATTCCTTGTAGTGGTTCTAAGGGTATAGCCTCTAGGCTCATCATAAAAAGTGAAACGAAATTTTGATGGCCTTTGCTGGATTTCTTTGTTGGTTATGCTCGTCTCTTTATCGGGATATCGTCTTCATCAGAGAAATTGTCTACAATAGATCTTCTCTTTGGCGATTGCTCAGTAGATGTGACATCAAACTGCAAGCAATCCACCGTAGCTAAGGCTTTGGTCCAGTTTACTACATCAGTTTGTGAATCATCATGTATGACAATTCTCCTCCAACGACATTGTTGTCTAACTCCTCGTCAAAATGGATTGTTGTGGCAAAGTTGGCAACCATGGCTCTTGGTTAGTAGATTTTGTAATTCAAGTATAAGGATCGATCTTAACCGCATGATCGCAACTCTACAGGATGATGTGATTTCCCAGTCATGAATCGCTTGTGATGTTCATCGGACATCTCAGAGATACTAAGGTGAAGCTGTCTCCACTGCAGCCTACATCCAGAACAGATGATCGACCAAGGCCCTCTCAGAAAAAAACACCACACAAGATTTGGACAGGATCTAAGTCTTCACTGAAGAACCTTCGAGCATTCAGATGCATCGCCTACGTGCAGATCCCTAAGGAGACAAGCAAATAAATTTGACTTCCAAGGTCTCAAGACCATTTTCATCGGACACACTTCATCTGACATCACCTACAAGTTGCACAACCCCGATACCCAACAGATTCTGTTCAGCAGGCATACAGTCTTTATTGAGGATCAATTTATTGACCTCAAAGGCAAGGACAAAGTTCCATGTGAACCTACCTACACGACAATTCAAGCCACTGGCTCAAGCATGTTGATAATGGATCAACTACCCGACAACGAGTCAGACAAAGAGACTGCTGCTACTCAGTAGTGACAAATCCAAGGAATGGATCATCAACCGATACCACTTCCTCCAAGAAGATCAAGCCAAGTGCACACACATCCCATAAGGTATACTCATGAGTCTGCCTGTCTTTTAATGTAGGAACCAACAACTGTCTAAGAGGCACTTAGCCAACAAGACTTTGATGGACATAGAGTATTTCTCTCTGATCAAGAACTTGGACATGGTCATTAGTTGAAGCTCCTGCTAGCTACAATCTTATCGATTGCAAATGGGTCTTTAAGATCAAGTACAATGCCAATGGAGCTATTGAATGAAGGAAGGCACGACTGATAGCACGCAGATTCGTTCAGATCCCCAACATCAACCTACATAGAACTTGAGCTACATGGTTATGTAATGTCTAGATTGAAGAATACAACTTGCATATAGTTTGTAGACATAGAATTGGCAAAGTCATGCTTGTAGAAACTCGTGGCAATTCACATGCATTAATTGTAAGTGATCCATAGTGACATGCAAGGCATGCACAAAGTGTAATGGACACATGCATGATGATTTGTACTTTGTTAGTTAGAACTAGCACACTTGTAAAAAGTTGGTAGAATTTCATGCATGACAAGTGACAAATGTCACATAGAGTTGTCATTTTGGAATGGAAAGATGTGGTTCTACCTCGAGCTACCTTAAACTCCATAAATATGTGTAGCTTTCCTCACAATCAATGATGAAGAACCAAAGATTCAATCTTGCTTTGTTCTGAATCCATTGTTTTGAGCATCCTACACAAGAAACTGAAGATCAAGACTGAGTTTGAAGTAATGAACACCTTTTGAGCCTTCTGAGAGTCAATTGTTTTTTCTTTTGAAGCATTTCACATGTGCCAAAAAGTAGGATTCAAACTAGCCAAAGTGTCTCAATCCACTTTGTGTGTCTGATCTAGATAACTTGTTTTGTAAATATTTTAGAGTCATCTCAAATACAGTTGCAAGTGTTTCACATAGGAAGGTGGTACATCCTTGAAAATACCTATAGTGAAAGAGAGCAGCAACTTTAAGATTAATTGGAACAAGCTCAAACATATCTTAGTCCAATAACTAAGAAGTCTTCATTAAAATGGCATCTCAGGGAGGATATCATCTAGAAGCCAATGAAAGACTAAATACTTCTGATTATCAATTTGAAAGTTTAGAATGAAGTCTATTTTGATACTCCAGGATGTTATGGATATTGTGCTTGGTGTTGAGGAGGAGCCTCAAGCACAGGCTGAAATTCTTAAGTACAAGAAAAGAGCTAGAATGGCTCTACATTTCATTAAGATGAATGTATCTAATGAAATTCTGAGAGAGATAGGATCTTGCACTACAACCAAAGAAGCTTGGGATCCACTAAAGACCATCTATGAAGCAAAGAATACTTCTAGAATACTCACTCTTAGGAATCAGATTTTTCAAAGTTTCCAAAGAAGTGAAGAGAGTGCATCTAACTATGTTTTGAGAGTTAAAGATTGACATAGAGAGCTTTCTTGTGTTGGTGTTACTATTAACCAAGATGAGCTAGTTCAAGTCATATTGAATGGCTTGAGAGATGACTATGATAATCTTGTTCAGTCTTTTGCTATTAAGGAGTTGTTGCCTAATATAGAAACTCTCCAAGGAATTCTTATTTATGAAGAATCTAGAAAAAGCTATAAACTCTCCAAGATGAACAAACTCGAGCATGGTGGAAGTGACAAAGCCCTCTTTGTCAAAGGCAAGTAGAAAAGAAGGAGTAAGAACCAGTTCTCTCAAGCATCCAACAAAGACAAAGCCAAAGATCGAGACAAAGATGGTGAAGAGGATGATACATCTCATCCTTCTAACTCAAAGACCAAGAAGAAAGTGAAGTATTTCTTCTATGGCAAGAAGCGGCACTATGCCACTAATTGATTTAAGAAGAAAAACTAACTCAAGCAAGCTAATCTCTCCAAAGAGATTGAAGAAGATTTTGTTGCAAGTGATGGAGAAGGATCACTCATGGTGTCCAGTTTTCCTTCATCACCTTTCAAGAAAGATGGAGCTTGGTACATAGACAGTGGAGCTTCTTCACATATGTGTTGTTCAAAGGAGTCATTTGACTCAATCTTACAGGTTTGAAGCCTAACGAACGTAGTTATACCATTGTCTTGCTGCCTGTTTGAGACCATAAATGCTTTTATTCATCTGACATCCATATTCCGGATATTCTTGGCTTACAAAACCAAGTGGTTGGTCCATGAATAAGTCTTCTTCTAATTCTACGTGCAGGAAAGCAGTTTTTTCATCCACAATATGGATTTTGAAATCATGAGCCACTACATATGCAAATAACAAGCGAATTGATGTGTGTTTGACTAATGGTGAGAAAGTATCAGTGTAGTCAATCCCATACTTCTGTGAAAATCCTTTAGCAACCAACCTTGCCTTGTATATGATGTTTTCTCCATCAGGACCTGTTTTGATCTTATAGATCCACTTGCACTTGACTGGTTTTCTGCCATCAGGTATAGGTGCAAGTGTCCATACATTGTGATACATTTTACAGTTTTTAGGACAATAATGATTGTACTTTACAATCATAGAGAGTTATTGGTTGCTTAATCAATGAATCTATCAAGTTCTACACATTAGATCTTGATCTAGATTCACTACACTTGGATTTAAGCAAGAGCAATGGATCAACACATCATTTTTTAGTGAGAGCGGCTTCACACGTGTGGAGTACTGTCCACTGTACGGCCTGCACCTGAAACAACAAGTACAATGATACTAGATAGCAATCATGCATAAAAATCACAAGACAAATGACTAGAAATCTCAGAAAAGTGTAGAGTGCAAAAGTCTCATCAATTTTCTTAGCAAAATGATGATCCTTTTATGGATCAAGTACATCCATGAGTTTGGTACAGTCGAGCAGGCCTTCACACGTGTGAAGAGTGCCACATCACTCAGATCTATCCATTTTATCCATCCTTGATCCTTATCCAATAGTTGACCTTCTAGAATATGACTAAAATCCAAAAAGCTAGTCTCCTAGAATATAGGAATATTCCCTACAAAATAGGATCTAAGGAAAATAGTCAACTCTTATCTTCTAGTACTCTATACACACGTGTGAACATCCACTTGCCATGTGGGAGCATTTATTCATGCACATGCAAGGAAAAGCTAATTTGTAGGTGACTAGTCAATTTGACTAAAAACTAGTCATTTCATGTTCACACTAACTAGAATGATATAAAATCAATTTAGATAAATACAAACATAAAAAGTACATCCTTTCACACGTGGGAACACACTCCACACGTGTGAAATCATATCATCAACATATTCTAATGTTTGATCAATATTTACATGAACCAATGTCAAGTGAGAAGTGACAATTTTCAACACTCCTCCTCACTTCTAACTTGGCAAATCTAGTGTACATCTATCTACAATTCCAAGAGCATATCTTAACTTAAAAAATGGATCTTTGGACAATGGTTTGGTTAAGATATCAGCTATGCATTCGGATGATGGTACATGATGTAGTTGCACTTCCTTGGATTGTACCTTCTCCCTCACAAAGTGGTGAGCTATCTCAATATGCTTTGTTCTAGCATGGAAGATAGGATTTGAAGCAATTTGTTGAGAAGCTTGATTGTCACAAAATATGTAAGGGATCTCCTTGGCCTCTAGCACATGTAGTTCCATCAAGAGTCTTCTTAGCCATAGGAGCTCTTTGGTTGTTGAAGTCAATGCCTTGTACTCTGCTTCACAAGAAGATAGTGAGATTGTATCTTGCTTTTTGGAAAGCCAAGATATCACTCCTCCACAAAGAAATGTTGCAAATGGGACTTCCTATCCATCTTGTCTCCTGCAAAATCTGAATCCGAGTAGGCTCTCAAGTGCAAGTTAGATCCTTCATAAAGTACAAAAAATCTAGTACTAGAAACATATCTAAGTACTCTCTTGGCACTTTTCCAATGATGAACTAAAGAAGCTTGCATACTTTGACTCAACTTGCTTACACAGAAACTTAAGTCAGGTTTAGTGATAGTTAAATAGATTAGAGAGCCTATAAGCTTCCTAAAGAGAGTGATGTCCTCAAAGGATGCTTCATCAGCTTCATTAGTTGCTTTCACAACATGCTCCATAGGGGTGTCAATCCCCTTACAGTTTTTCATACCAAATCTTTCAAGAATGGAAGTAGCATACTTAGATTGACTTATGAAAGTAAAATTTCTACTTCTAGACACTTCTATCCCAAGTATAAACTCTAGGAAGCCTAGATCTACCATCTTGAACTCACTAGATAAGTCAACTTTTACTTTGCCTATGCCATCATCATCATTTCCTGTCATAATGATGTCATCAACATAAAGAACCAAAATGATGATCTTTCCTTCATTACATTTGAAATATAAAGAAGGTTCATAAGCACTTAGTACAAAGCCAAGGGAATAGAGAAAATCATGCAACCTAGAGTACCAAGCTCTAGGTGCTTGCTTCAAGCCATATAGGCTCTTCACACCTTTTGCTCCTCACCAACCTTGATGAAGCCCTCGCGTTGCATCATGTAGATTTCCTCTTCTAAGAAGCCATTCAAGAAGGCATTTGTCACATCCATTTGGTAGAGATCCCATTTGAACAAAGTAGCAATGCAAATGATTAATCTAATAGTTACAAGCTTAGCTACAGGTGCAAATGTTTCTTCATAATCCAATCCTTTTATTTGAAGAAATCCCTTAGCAACAAGCCTAGCTTTGTATTTACTAATAGATCCATCTTGATTGTACTTAATTCTATAAATCCACTTACATGCAAGTGGTTTCTTTCCTCTTGGAAGATTTACAAGATTCCAAGTATGATTCTCTTCTAATGCATCATACTCTACTTGCATTGCATCTCTCCAAACTTTAGATTTACATGCTTCTTCAAAAGATGATGGTTCTTCAATCAATGTAGCTAAAAAAGAGTAAGAGGTAGAAGATGTAGAGCCTTCTTTTTGCTTTCCCTTGTCCACATAGGTAAGCCTTGAGGGCTCGGCCTTGCTCCTTGATGATCTTCTTGGCCCCTTTTGACTCGGATCCAAATCTCCATCCTCGGGTTTGTCATGATCCTCCTCGGGTTTGTCAAGATCCTCCTCGGATTTGTCAAGATCTTCAATGCACAATGGGTTAGATCCATTTGACAAGCTCTTAGCAAATTGTGACTCATCAAAAAGTACATCCTTGCTTACCTTTACTTTCTTGGATGTAGGATCATATATCCTATATCCCTTGCTATTTTCTCCATAGCCAACAAAGATTCCTTTGAAGGAGGTAGCATCTTCTTTCCTTCTAGTCTCCAAAGGAATGTGTACATAACAAGTACATCCAAAGATCTTAAAATCTTTTACATTGGGTTTCTTATCAAACAAGGCTTGATAAGGTGAGATCCCATCTATAGCACTACTAGGAAGTCTATTACACAAATAATTAGCACATGTTATGGCTTCTCCCCAAAATGAGATGGGAAGTGATGCATCAAGCCTCAAGGACTTTGCACACTCACATAGACTCCTATTTTTCCTCTCGGCCACCCCATTTTGTTGAGGGGTGTAGGAACAAGTGTATTGTAACTTAATACCATTGATCTCACAAAAGTCTTTCATTTTATTGGAGGTGTACTCTCCTCCATTATCACATCTTAGTGCTTTGATAGAAGTACTAAGTTGTTTCTCTACTAGAGACTTGAACTTAATGAAAGCTTCATAAACAAGACTTTTCTTTGATAGTAACTCAATCCATGTGAATCTAGTACAATCATCTATAAAAGTTACATACATCAAGGCACCTTCATTACTTGCATGTGAAAAACTATGTACATCAGAATGTATGAGATCCAAGAGAGAGAGAGATCTTGATGAAGATTTCTTGTAAGAAGATTTGTGTGACTTTGCAAGGCCACATGCCTCACACATTTTTCCACACTTCTTGAAAGTTCTTGGTAGGCCGAGAGCTAGTTCCTTGCTTGCCATTGACTCCATAGATTGAAGATTAGGATGGCCTAATCTCTTATGCCAAAGCTCCACTTGAGTTAGCTCCTCCCTAGCCAAGTTCACACTTTCACTTGCAACATTAGCATCCAACTTGAAAAGTCTACCTTGCTTAATGCCACTAGCTATGCGCTTATCATTTTTCAAGATGGAACAAACTCCATTCTTGAAATGTACATCTAGTCCATTGTCCATTAATTGTCCTACACTAAGCAAGTTTCTTGAAATGGTAGGAACATAAAAGACATTATCTAGATCTATCCTTTTAGATGTGCCTAAACAAAGAGTTATAGATCCTATGCCATCTATCTTGCATGCTTGATCACTAGCAGTGTATATTGACTTATTAGAGTCATTACAAGATAGAAGAGTAGAAAAATAATGCTTGTTAAAGGACATGTGGGAACTAGCCCCACTATCTATCCACCATGTGTCTTGACTTGAAGTTGGTGTAGATGCAACCATTAAGGATGTGTTGAATCCATCCTCATATTCTTCCTCTTGAGCAATGTCCCCTTGATCTCCTTTGGCTTGTTGATTCTTCTTCAAGTAGCATTCTGAGGCAAAGTGTCCTTTCTTTCCACAAAAGAAACACTTTAGTTTTGCCTTGTTCTTCACTTTGCCTTTGGAGGTAGATCCTTCATTTTTCATCTCGGCCTCCTTGCCTTGATTTTTCTTGAATGGATTTTTCTTTTTCTTGCCTTTAGATGTAAAGTTAGCTTTCTCCTCTCCTCCATTAAGTGACATGCTATCCATTCTTGTCTTGAGGTGTAGAAGCCTACTCTCCTCGGCCACAAGAACATTGTGCAACTTTTCAATGGATGGAAGAGAGTCTTGAATGGCAAATGATTGGACTAAGTTGGTAAACTCATCACTTAGACCATTCAAAATGATTTGTACTAGTTCTTGATCTTGGATCTTCTCTCCTATTGCACTTAACTCCTTGTTAAGATATTTGATCCTAAGAACATACTCTTGTCCACTCTCTCCACTTCCTTTCATGCTTTGGAAAACTTGATTCCTTAGCATGAGGATTCTTGAAGTATTGTTGGATTCATAAATGCTCTTTAATGAATCCCAAGCCTCTTTGGATGAGGTACAAGAAGACACCTCTTTCAAGAGGTCATTGCATACATTTAACTTTATGCAATGTAGAGCTAATCTTGCTCTCTTCTTGTATTTGGCTTGTTCTTGGGGAGTTTGAGGCTCTTCCTCTACTCCTTTAACTATGTCATATAGATCATGGATCACTAGGAGTAATTCCATTCTCACTTTCCAAATGGAATAATTTGTGGAAGTGAGTCTCTCACTTGATTCCATCAAATATCCACCCATGGATGACATTTTAGAATGAATGCTCTTTTAAAAATCACAAAGATTTTTAAATTTTAAAAGATCTATGAAAAGGCCTAAAGCTTTCTAGAATGCCTATAGGCTTGTCTCTATCAAACTAGCACACAAGCTTGAATGATACTCAAAGATCTTACCAAAAATTTATAGCTTTCACTCTCACAAAAAAATTGCTTTACACTTTTCTTAGAGATTTCACTTCAACTAAGGATCTGAACAAATCAGCCTCTTAATATCTGATCTTAGACTCTAAAAAGAAATGCTTCAATGATCCAAAACACTATTTGGTCATAGGCATTAGTTAGAATGAATCTAGATCAATACTATGCTTCAAAAAGCACCAAAAATGAACTAGTATTGTGATCTTGGGACCAACAAACACAAATTAACTTGAACTGAAAGTTGCTGTACGGTTTCACACGTGTGAAAAGTACATACACAGCCTCCAAGTCGTTTTTATCCAAATGATTACAAGCTATCACTCTAGAAGAACTCGCCCTCACTAGTATTGGCCAAAAAACAAATTTTGCCAATGATCTTTACAAGATTTATGATTCAATGATCACTCTCTTACTTAGCTCTGATACCATGATAAATTTTACAGTTTTTAGGACAATAATGATTGTACTTTACAATCATAGAGAGTTATTGGTTGCTTAATCAATGAATCTATCAAGTTCTACACATTAGATCTTGATCTAGATTCAATACACTTGGATTTAAGCAAGAGCAATGGATCAACACATCATTTTTTAGTGAGAGCGGCTTCACACGTGTGGAGTACTATCCACTGTACGGCCTGCACCTGAAACAACAAGTACAATGATACTAGATAGCAATCATGCATAAAAATCACAAGACAAATGACTAGAAATCTCAGAAAAGTGTAGAGTGCAAAAGTCTCATCAATTTTCTTAGCAAAATGATGATCCTTTTATGGATCAAGTACATCCATGGGTCTGGTACAGTCGAGCAGGATTCACACGTGTGAAGAGTGCCACATCACTCAGATCTATCCATTTTATCCATCCTTGATCCTTATCCAATAGTTGACCTTCTAGAATATGACTAAAATCCAAAAAGCTAGTCTCCTAGAATATAGAAATATTCCCTACAAAATAGGATGTAAGGAAAATGGTCAACTCTTATCTTCTAGTACTCTATACACACGTGTGAACATCCACTTGCCATGTGGGAGAATTTACTCATGCACATGCAAGGAAAAGCTAATTTGTAGGTGACTAGTCAACTTGACTAAAAACTAGTCATTTCATGTTCACACTATCTAGAATGATACAAAATCAATTTGGATATATACAAATATGAAAAGTACATCCTTTCACACGTGGGAATAGGCTCCACACGTGTGAAATCATATCATCAACATATTCTAATGTTTGATCAATATTTACATGAACCAATGTCAAGTGAGAAGTGACAATTTTCAACACATTGTTCTTGTACATGGATGACATTTCGTCCTCCATTGCCTGAATCCAGCGATCTTTATCTGGTCCATCTACAGCTTCCTCGAATTTTTGAGGTTCATAAAAAAATCCACAAAATTCGATGGCCGTATTAAAAACATCCCGACCATACCTTTCTGGTGGTTTTCGTTGTTTGTCTGATCTTCTCACAGGTGGTTTTGAGTTGGATTCTGATTCGAGCTTTTCTACTGAAATTCGGACTCATGATTTGAGTCTGTCAGGCACTCAATTTTGACCTCCCTCTGAATTTGATAACTCTCTTTCATCTTCTGCTTGTTTTTCTTCTGTTGTCGTTGGCAGCTCATAATAATTTCTGAGAA
Organism: Diphasiastrum complanatum; assembly: GCA_029204225.1. Classification (NCBI taxonomy): domain Eukaryota; kingdom Viridiplantae; phylum Streptophyta; class Lycopodiopsida; order Lycopodiales; family Lycopodiaceae; genus Diphasiastrum; species Diphasiastrum complanatum. The sequence goes on along the minus strand of MU833039.1, from coordinate 27,455 downwards.
TTTCATAGCCGACTAGATCACTGTCTGCTATGTATTTCGTCTCATCAAATTTAACATCTCAAACAATTTTTATCTTGTCAGTTTCAGGTATATAGACACGATAATATGATGAATGTAACTCGAATCCTACCAAAAAACCTTATTCTATTTTTTCATCGAGTTTCTTTATCTGCTTATCTAGTATGTGCATATACACTGCGCATCCAAATGTTTGAACATGTGCAAGATTTGGCTTCGACTTCCACCATATCTCATGAGGAGTTTTATCCGGTATTTGAGACTTCTAAATACAATTCTGAAGATAATTTGATGTAGCCACTACTTCCGTCCACAACTATTTTGGTGTTTTCGCATGAGCCATCATACATCTTGCAGCTTCCATTAGTGTACGATTCCCTCGTTCAGCTATTCCATTGTGTTGAGGTGTGTAATATGCAGTCTTTGTGTGCATAATACCTCGATTAGTACTGAATTTGTTGGAGATGTACTCACCTTCACAATCTGTGTGAATTTGCTTTAGTTTATTGTCTGTCTGCTTCTTAGCCCAACTTGTATACTCAACGAATTTCTCGAAAGCTTCATATTTGATACGAATAAAGTATACTACAACGAACTTGCTGATGTCATCAAAAAATGTAATGAAGTACTTTGCATCACCTAGCGACAATACTCCAAATGGTCCACAAATATTTGAATGCACAATTTTAGGTACCTTAGTTGCTTTATAAACATCCTTACTGAAAGGTGTTCTAGTCATCTTGCCTTTAAGGCAAAATTTGTAGGTAGTTCGAATATGGCTACTTTTGATTTCGACTCCTTGGATTCTTTGACTTTTATTGGCTTGGTACAAGGCTTCCATGTTCATATGACATAGCCTTTTGTGCCACATTACTGTGAAAGAAGTGGATCTTGAATGGATCCAAACTCCCAAAATATTTGGCTAAGATCTTTGCACAACAAGCTACAAAAGCTAGAAATGGCAAAGAATCCTAATGATACCTTTGATACACATGAACTTGACAAAGCATTCAAGAGACAAAAGAAACTTTAAGATCATACACAAAAGCTTGAAGACAATACACAAAGCAATGTTCTCAATGGAGGAAGAAACTATGACAATGATCTATTGATCTCTCTCAACAATACAATAAGTTTCTCCAACCTGTTCCCCACGAATTTCAGCCTAATATAGGTGAGAGAGATGACTCTCTCTCCTCTCTCTAGAACTTAGGACCCAAATTTAGGGCACTAGTAGCCTAAAATAGCCAATTTTGGCCTATATGTCCAAATAACATGATTTTGTGTCATTTCGAAGGTCCTGAATTTTGAGACTTCTTCAACATGAAATATATACTAAAATAAAAGTATCTAGGCCTCTTTCACACGTGTGAAATGTTAGATCCAAAACTATGTACAAAAACTGCCAATTTAGGCCTCAAACTAGCTAGGAAATGTTGACAATTTTCACACTCCCTCTTCAACTTAACTTGCTAGTTTTACAACACTACTTTGCTCCAACCTAAGAATGATCTCCATCATGATAATAGATCTCTTCTCAAGTGTTCTAATATGTACAATATGAAGTACAACATAATTGATATAGATAATAGTGTTCATATAGGATGCTTCACTATTTCTTACATCAATTTTACATAGAATGGTGAACAAGATACATGTAAAAGAACATAGAATCATAATGAAAGGACTCCTCCATGTATCCAACTTTGAATCCTCTGTAAAACAGTAGCAAACAAGTTGTAAGTGAAAGTAACCAACAAGTGTTTGCATGCCTCCTCCACATTCCACTATGCCCATAGTGAATGCACCATGTATCTCCATGAATGAACCTCCATCACCACCTTGCCTTTGTAGATCTCCAATCCATGAAATCCCTTGAGTGAATGAATGCCAAAATGATGTGTTCTCTGCTCCATTTGAATGAGCAAAACCTGAATTTGAAATACTTGAAGTATCTCCACAAGATTTGCATACAACCCTTGATCCTACATTGTCAACAATTTGCCAATTTGCCAAAAGTAAGAACTGTGTAAGGCTCATGGTGAATCCCGGAAGATGGAATGACCATGTAAGAACTAGTATTTCTAAGCGAATGTAATAAATGCAAGTAGACCCCTCTTAAAGAAAGTAGAGTGAGCCACCTTTTGATGGTGACTTCTCTCCTAGTGGAGAGCATTATTCCACTTGTAATTTGTGAAGTGTGGAAATTCCACTAGGATGCCACCTAAGAAGCTCTCTTGCTTATTTAAGAGACTCCCCCATTGTAGAAGGGAAGCTTTTTGCATTGTATCTACTCCATGCTTAATAAGAATATTTTCCATGAGTTTGATGCTACACTAAGCTCCTTGATCATGATGGTTTTCTTGAGTGATGCCCCTATGATCATGCCCTTCCATTCATATTGTGTGTGGTTGTGGATTTAGAGTGGATTAGTTTTCTTGCTTTCTTAGTTGTGGATTAAATTTTTTGTTTTCTTGTGGATTAATGTAGGAGCCAACATTCAAGTAAACTAAATAGGCTGAATCTGTGGTGTGATTCTTGCATATCTCTGTACAATCCAGTTCTTGATGTTCTTGGGATGTCCAAGAATCAAAAGGCTGGTTGGTTTCTTGATTCTTGGACTTCTAACATGCTATAGTTTTGTTCCTTGTTTCTTGTCTATGCTTTTCAATCATATTTAGAGTAGTTCTAGTTTTGCAAGTAGAATAGTTTCCTTTAATTCGGTTACAGCCTTAGGATCTTGAAAACTGAGCAACTGTGCTGCGTTGCAAATCTGACTTTGTTCACCATGGCTTGCTTTGTAATGGAGTTAATTGTTCCATTGGCAAGTGCTTATTCGTAAACAACAAAGTGTCGAGACCCTGCAATCATCCTATGACAGGCTGGATGATTATACTACAAGGTTTGTGCACGTAGACATGCAAATCTGAATCTGTGTGCAAGTTCAGATCCTTCAGTAAACACTTAAGCTCTCAAACTTTCCAAAAAGTGACCAAATCAAGTTATGGTGTGAAGAGTTACTTGCATTCTTAGAAATACACAAGACTAGGCTGCCAAGAATACCTAAAATTGAGCAAACTTGATCAACATATGATCAACACACTAAGATATTGATTCAACCTGTAAAACCGCATGTAAACCACACTTCTAAAGGTTTATAAACTCCATCAAATGATAAATACAAGCTTTAGAGGTGAATGAAAGAGCACACTTAGTGAATCACAAGACTAGCTTCACTAGCTTGTCAAATCTTGGTGTTTAGATGTAGATCTAAGATCACTTCTCATGAGAATGTTCCTCAACCTGTTAAGAACCTGAAAACACATTTGCATAATGGTTAAAACCTTTCAGCAAATGCTCCAATCAAATTACATAAGGAGAGTTACTTACATGCTCAACAAAGTACACCAAAATTTATGCAAAAGATTGTTGACAATCTGTTCACCCAAACGGGGATCTTTCATCCAAGTGGGAGCTTTGCTCAGCCTTTTGGAGAAATACAAAATCACTCAAAGAGTATTTGTCATCCACTTAAGGAGAAGGTTCATCCACTTAAGGAGAGTGTTGATCCACAAGTTCAACTCACAAAACAAAGGTTAGCAGGATTTGATCAACAATGCAATGCATAATCATGCTAGAACTTGATCAAACATCCAAATATCACCATAAATGGAAATCTTACTAAAAATAGTAGACAACTAGCTCTGATACCATGTAAAAAAAGTGGATCTTGAAGGGATCCAAACTCCCAAAATACTTGGCTAAGATTTTTGCACAACAAGCTATAAAAGCTAGAAATGGCAAAGCATCCTAATGCTACCTTTGATACACATGAACTTGACAAAGCATTCAAGAGACAAAAGAAACTAATAAAAGGTACTGATGGCAGCCAAAAACAACAGCATACCAGCCCTACAACAACAGCCTACCACTTCTGGAAACCTCTTAAGATCATACACAAAAGCTTGAAGACAATACACAAAGCAATGCTCTCAATGGAGGAAGAAACTGTGGCAATGATCTATTGATCTCTCTCAACAATACAATAAGTTTTTCCAACCTGTTCTCCACGAATTTCAGCCTAATATAGGTGAGAGAGATGACTCTCTCTCCTCTCTCTAGAACTTAGGACCCAAATTTAGGGCACCAGTAACCTAAAATAACCAATTTTGGCCTATATGTCCAAATAACATGATTTTGTTGTCATTTCGAAGGTCCTGAAGTTTGAGACTTCTTCAACATGAAATAAATACTAAAATAAAAGTATCTAGGCCTCTTTCACATGTGTGAAATGTTAGATCCAAAACTACTTACAGAAATTGCCAATTTAGGCCTCAAACTAGCTAGGAAATGTTGACAATTTTCACAAATACATCTGTTGATTCTTGAGTTTGATTGACTTGTTTGATTCTTGTTCGAATGTTCAGTTGATACAAATTTCCTTCTCTGCTGTCTTTAGCAATCAAGCTATTAGAATCTTCCTCGAACAATTTACAAGAGTTCTCTGTGAAGGTTACTAACATGCCTGTATCAATTATCTTAGCTACAGATAGAAGATCTTTATCAAGAGTAGGGACATAGAGAACTTCCTCCAGTTTCTTGTCTTCCTGATTCGTGTCTAGCCATAATACACTAGTTCCATCAACCACGTGTTTAGAACCGTCTCCAAGTATAATGAATCTCGAATCATTCGTCTTCTTGTACTCAGACAAAATTTGTTTCAAGGAAACAAAATCTAAGGTGGCTCCCGAATCAAGTACTATCTTTCGATTTGAGTCAGATGAACAACATAGATCAGTACTAACATAAGCTGCTGAATTCCTTGTTACCTTGTCTTTTGCTGCTCTGGAACATTTTACTTTGTCTTCGACATAGTTTGAACCTGAAGGTTCACTTTGATTCTACTCATTTTTGTTTCTGGAATTCTGATAACAGTCTATTGCTGCATGACCTCGTTTATGACAATGAATACATTCAATCTTTGGATTTAGCCAACACTTTTCTTCTGTGTAACCTGATCTTTTGCATCTGTTGTAGATCTTCTTATCACGAGAATTCTTTTGTTGTTTATTAGTCTTAGACTCATTCTTTTTAGACGACTCCCTCTTAAACTTAGGCTTCCTAGAATATTTATTTTTCTGAGTGAATAGAGCATTTTCTGAATCACCATTTTTGTCATAGCATTCACGAGCTTCTACTTTTTCCTTTACTCCGTCTATTGCTTTTGAAGTGTCATTGTCGCATCTTTCGCCAATAAGGTTCGAGTTGTGTGGAATGTGTTAGAAATTCATAAATCAAAATATGGATTGACAGACTAGGATTCGAACCCAGGACCTCTCTCATACCAGATGAGATGCTCTACCACTGAGCTATCCGCCCTATTTGATAGTTCTCTCTAGAGTGTGGATTGATATTCCAACACCCCCCCTCAAGCCACACTTGGTTGGGGTCCTAGCTGTCACCTGCTCCACAACTTGGGCCACCTAACCATGGCTTTGACACCATGAACTGTTAGGTCTGACTTGGCTCTAATACCATGTCAGACAGATCGGATAAAAAGCCATTTGTAGGTGAGCCCATTGTAAATCCGATTCCTGTATCGAATAGTAGCTGATTGAACACTCATAGAATATTAGAGTCTCAACTAACTAAAACAGTAAACAAATAAAGAGATCAAGTGAATATTGAGTGTGAGAAAAACAACAAAAAATATTGATTCTGTCCTGATGAGGACCACCAAATATTAGTGACAAAATCAACAAACATTGGAGCAGTTTGTCATTACAATCTTCTTGGCTTTCGAATATAGAACTCGATTTTTCTTAGCCAATTTTCTAGTTCTTGCGCTCTATTGATTGCTTGCTTGTTGTCCTACATTTTTTATTTTCACAAGCACACATTTCATATTCTTGTTTGTCAGATCGAGATTGTTTCAGATGCCTCTATTGATCATTCAGATTTGTGCGAACTCACTGCAAACTTTTCAGAAATCCACTTTCTCACCGCTGTCTTGAATCGTCAATCAAAAATCCGAGTTTTTGAAATTTTCAATTTTTATATCCGCTGCATATTACATCCGTCGTTTTTCAATTTTTCGAGTTTTCTGATTTTGCATCCGACGCCATCTGTATTAAATTTGCATCTGCTAATTTCTTTTTACATCCGACGACCATCCGAATTGCATCCGACGCCATCTGTATAAATTGCATCCGACACACATTTCCATCCGACGCCTATTGCATACGCCATTTTTGAAATTGTTCGAATTCTTGAAAAAATTATGAGTTTCTCTAAATTTTCAAGTTTTTTGGGCTTTTCAATATTTGAATCCGCCAACCATAAAATTTTTTTTGCATTTGTCAAACATCAAAAAAATTGCATCCGCCCACCATAAAAAAAATTGCATCCACCAACCTGCAATAAATTTTCATTCGCCAACAATTTGTTTAGATTTTCCAAAACATTTCGAGTTTTTTGAAATTTTTAGAATTTTTGAGTTTCTTGACATTTTTCGATTTTTCAAGATTTTTCGAATTTTTCTACTTTTTTTTGAATTTTTTTTTAAAAATACGATTGCATCTGATGACCTGTACAAAAAGACTTTTTCTGATGATTGCATCCGATGACCTGTCAAAAATCTCTCTGATGTTTGCATCTGACAGTTTTTTAGAATTTTTGACATTCTCGAATTTTTTCCATTTTCAAATTTCTTGAGTTTTTCAATTTTCAAATTTTTCAAATTTTTCAAATTTTTTCAATTTTTGAATTTTTCGAGTTTTTCAAACTTTATTCAAATTTTTGAGTTTTTGGCATTTTTTTCCGAGTTTTTTCAAATTCTTCTTGATTTTTTTTGGAATTTCAATACGCTCGGATAGACTCTTTTTTATAGAATTTCTATCAAAAATCTAATTCTCTTCTGAGGTACGGTCAGTCACATATTTCAAAAAATATCAAAAACAAACAAAACAACAACAAAAAATTGAATCAGTTCTCATGGCCAACCTACTCGAAGAAGTTATGGATGAATTAACACCGACCAATCATGCAAATGATGAGAACAAATCCTATCGCCTTAGATCTCAAGTAAATCAAGATCCAGGACCATCCAAGTGGAGACCCAGTCAATCTGAACATCTTGATGATCAACATGTTCACCATGTTCACCATACTGCCCGATCCGATAAACGAATACTCCGTTTGGAATTACCAAAGTTTGATGGTAATATGGACCCTCATCGATTTTTACAAGTCTTTGAGAATGCATGCGAAATATATGAAAAATATACAGACAATGCAAAAGTCCAACTTTTTTCAATGACCATGGTAGATAAAGCACGAAAGTGGTTTTTTAATCTCGATCGTGATGATGGACAAGATTGGTCAGAGTTGAAAGAGTCTTTCATTAAACGCTTCCAACTTTTCAGACTCATAGAAGGCCCCTTTGTACGCCTTAGTAATATAAAAATAAAAAAAGATGAATGCATATATGACTATATTGAGTGCTTGAAGTCAAGTCCAAGAATAACCAACTGATAAAATGTTGATCATATGGTTTATAATTGGCCTTCCCAGGTGCATCGGGAAAGAGCTTAAACCTAGCGAAGAATATTTTACTCTTAAGTTTGCTATGTCCGATGCCATTCATGAAGAAGATGAAGGTCCTGATGATGAGGACCAAAAAGAGAAAAGAGCTCACCATGTATTTCTTGATAGTCATCCAAGTGAGCCCCGAGATTCAGACCAAGTCTTGAAATCTCAGTTTGGGTTAATGAATCAACAACATCAACAATAGATGGAAAAACTCAACAAAGAGTTTCAACAAGTTTTAAAATCTTTCCAAAGTCAGTTGCCAGGGCAATTGCCATCTGGTAATGCTAGCCATCGGCGAGAAGATACCTGGTGCCCACAATGTCGTGGTGCATATACCGGTAATGAGTGTCCATTACACCGACCTTATGAAATGCAGCACTATATACTTTGTGATACGACCACTCATACCACATCCAGTTATAGGTACAACCCACGCAATATGCAATATTCTAGACCACAATAATATCCACCACGAGGACAACAATAACAACGTTATATGAGTCCAGTTCAAGTCCAGAAATTGCCTAGACAACAACCACCTCCACAACAACAACGCTTGGCACTTTCAGGTCCAAGAGGATTTGCTCCACTCAACATGCCAAACCAATAGAACCGACCCCAAGTTCAGGCCAATGTAGTGCAAAATAACACCAATCTATATATCTACTTATGAAGGCGATAATCCTAACACATATGTAGATGAGACATCTACCTCCTATCCTAACGAGCAATATTATCCGGAGGAACAACCTACTAAATTTGACCAAAATGGTTATGCCATTTTCCCTTCAACACTTCAAAAGAGATGTTTTGTCTATGGAGAAACCACTCACTTTCAAAGTGAATGTTGACTCCAATATGACTTTGTAGTTGATTGTGCTGATTATATCAGAAGGCATTGCTATAAAGATTTCCCTACCCAAACTAAAAAGATAGTTCCAGCATGTAGAATATCTGAAGAGCCGTTGCATGCTATCACACGCGTGCAACATCGGGCCTTAGATCATACCAAGGACCCAACACAACCACACCCTCCTGCTAATACTTCCATGATTCCACAATCTTACCCTTACCCTATAGAAACTCAAAGGCAATACCATGAGTGCCGAGATGAGTTTGATAGAGCTGAAAAAAGGATTTCTACTCCACCATCCGCCCAATTACCTATGCAGGGGATTGGCCATGAATTGGCCAACTGAGCTAACTGCAAAGGCGATACCAGGTCTTGTACAGACCATTGCATACATGAGAGATCCAAGTATCGATCGATAAGGATACTCTCTCATCTGCTCCTCTTCTTTCTTGGTCTGAGGACATTGGTCCTTCGATAGTCACAAGCCTGGATCCATCGGTGAGAGAACTAATTTACAATCAATCAGATTATATCTGATAGAAATGTTGCGAAGATACCTTTGTTGAGTAATAAATATCAGTTGTCTCACTCTATATCTGTGGATTTGAATGCCTAGATAGAAGTGAGCTTTGTCTAGATTGGTCATGTTGAATTCAGTAGACAACATCTATTTATCATCCTTTACTAGATCGATATCGTTGCTAAAAAGCAATGTATCATCAACATATGAGGTGATGATAATGAATGATTGTTGCACTAACTTAAAGTAGACATTGTTGTCGGCTGTGCTTGCTTGAAAATCTTGTCGAATGAGGAATGTGTTGATCCTCTAGAACCAAGCTCTAGCTAATTGCTTGATCCAAGTTTGTATCCATTCCTTCATCTTGCGACGCTAGTGAGAATTTCAGCATAAGTGGAATTGGAATCTGGGGGGTTCGACTCTAAGACTTGGCCTTTTCATATAATCTTTGATAATGGTCTATGCCTTGGCCAACTCTGTAAAAAAAAACTGATCCCCTTTGGTGAGACAGGACGATCAGGCACTTGTGTTTGCAGGTACGTGATGCTTCATACCTTCGTGAATGTATTCTTTAGGCTATAGCATGTATATGTCTTCTTCGATGGCTCCATTCAGATAAGCTGTCTATACATCGAGTTGATGTACTTCGAGGTCGGCTACTACAGCTTACGATAAGAGAGCTCAGATCGATGAATGCTTGACTACTGTGCTAAAAGTCTCGTTGTAGTTTGACAAAATTTCCAGAATTCACACGTGTGGGGAATGTCCACAAGTATGATTGATCTTGATTAAGCTTTGTGATTAGCACAGTAACCTGATTCTAGATGGATTAGCAAGATCTAGACCAAAAGAAATGGCTTGACCACAATCTAGCATGCTAAGCATCAGAATATGATAGCAATGAATCAAAGAATGAACAAAAGTACAAGATTTCAGTGTATTAGCATTAGCTTCAACACAAGTTAGAGAGAGAAAACTAGAGAGATAACAAGCAAAATAGTTTAGATCCAAAATGACATGAGGTAGCTACAAAACTTTGGTCCTTCATCATTGATTGTGAGGAGAGCTACACATATTTATGGAGTTTAAGGTAGCTCGAGGTAGAACCACATCTATCCATTCCAAAATGACAACTAAAGTGACATCTAGAGTCTATGTGACATTTGTCACTTGCCATGCATGAAATTCTACCAACTTTTTACAAGTGTGCTAGTTCTAACTAACAAAGTACAAATCATCATGCATGTGTCCATTACACTTTGTGCATGTCTTGCATGTCACTATGGATCACTTACAATTAATGCATGTGAATTGCCACGAGTTTCTACAAGCATGACTTTGCCAATTCTATGTCTACAGACTATATGCAAGTTGTATTCTTCAATCTAGATATTACATAACCATGTAGCGCGAGTTCTATGTAGGCCAAACTTGGCATTTTGCATTTATGAGCTACATACTTGCATGGTAAAACATTTGTAGCAAGCCAAGAAATCAATATGGATTTGTTTTTCCAATTTTAACACTCCTCCTAAAAATAATCTATATTGATTTGAACATGAATGTTGGTATAACTCCAAGATTGGCTCTATGCTTGATGAAGGAACGTTTTTTCAAAGGTTTGGTGAGCATATCAACAATGCAAGATGATGTGTCGATGTGCTCCAATTTGATTTCACCTCCAATGAGCTTCTCTCTCACAAAGTGATGTGCAACCTTGATATGTTTGCTCCTTGCATGGAATATTGGGTTGTTGGCAAGGGCTTGGGCTGAAATGTTGTCACACATGATCATAGGTAGATCCTCTTCCAAGATTATCTTTAGCTCCACTAGTAACCTCTTCACCCAAAGCACTTCCTTTGTTGTTGTAGTGAGTGCCTTGTACTCAGCTTCACATGATGAGAGTGATACAATATCTTGCTTTTTGAAAAGCCAAGATATCAAGTTTCCTCCAAGATATATAACATAAGCACTTGTAGATTTTCGATCTGCTCTATCACTTGCAAAATCTGAGTCAGAATAATCAATAATAGAAAGATCTTCACTTTTATACAATAAACCAAAATCAAAAGTTGAAGATATATATCTAAGCACTCTTTTGGCCATTTTCCAATGATAGATAGAAGGATTTTGCATAGCGTGGCTCAACTTATGAACAATAAAGCTTATGCCAGGTCTAGTTATTGTGAGCCAAATTAAGGAGCCTATAAGACTTCTAAAAAGTGTGATGTCTACAAAGGATCTTTCATCACCTTTGTTAGAAGCCTTTACATTTTGCTCCATAGGTGTTTCTATACTCTTACAATTCAACATATTGAACTTCTGTAACATTGAAAGAGCATACTTGGATTGACATACAAAAGCTTTATCTTTAAGAAAGTCAATCTCTAATCCTAGAATATAGTGAATTTTTCCAAGATCTTGCATCTTGAACTCTTTTCCAAGTGCAATCTTGGTTTTCTCAACTAACTTGATACTACTTCCTGTCAGAATGATATCATCAACATAAATAAGAAGAATGACAATATCTTTATCAAAAAACTTGACATATAAGGAAGGATCATAGTTATTAAGATTAGATCCTAGTGACTCAAGAAAGGTGTTAAGTCGAGAATACCATGACCTTGGAGCTTGTTTCAATCCATATAAACTTTTGAAGAGCAAGCACACTTTTTCTTTATCATGGATGAACCCAATAGGATGATCCATATAAATCTCTTCTTCTAGATACCCATTTAAAAATGCATTAGAGACATCTAGTTGAAGAACTTGCCAATTAAAAAAACAAGCAAGAGAAATTATAATTCTAATTGATATTATCTTTGTAACTGGGGCAAAGGTCTCCTCATAATCAAGTCCATAAACTTGAGCAAAACCTTTAGCACAAAGCCTAGCCTTGTACTTGTTGATTGTGCCATCTTGATTATACTTGACTCAAAAAACCCACTTGCAACCAATGACGTGCTTCTTGGATGGAAGATCCACAAGCTCCCATGTCTTATTGGCCATCAAAGCATCATATTCCTCCTTCATGGCAAGGTACCATTCCTTTGAGTTGAGTGCATCATATAAATCCTTCGGCTCCTCATGAGAAATAAAATAAGCACAATTAGTGGAGTTGATTTCCACTTGCTTGCCTCTATCTTCATAGGTAAGCCTTCTAGGCTCGGATCTTTCTCTTTGAGATCTCCTTGGTGAGAAGATTCGAGGTGACTCCTCTTCAATTCTCGGCCCCATCTCTCCATGATAATCTTCAAGGGTGATGATTGGAGTATCTTTGTGAGAATCTTTGAACTCGGCCTCCTCAAGAATGTATTTTTGATCTTCATGGAATATAACATCTCTACTCTCAATTGTAGTTGAGGTAGAGAGAACATATATTCTGTAAGCTTTCTTGTTGGATGCATATCCAACCATGATCCCTTTAATAGAATTAGGATCATCTCTTTTCCTCGTTTCCAAGGGCACATTAACAAAGCAAGCACAACCAAAAACTCTAAGGTGATCTACCTTAGGTTTCTTCTTAAACAAGACTTCAAAAGGTGATTTTCCAGCAAGTGCATTGTGAGGTAATCTATTGCACAAATAGTTTGCACAATTTATAGCTTCACCCCAATAATCAATAGGCAAAGAAGCTGCTACTTGAATTGCTTTAGCACATTCACATAAAGATCTATTTTTCCTCTCAGCTACTCCATTTTGAGATGGCGAATAAGCACAAGAAAACTCTCTCTTTATTCCTTCACCTTCACAGTATTCATGAAACTTGTTGGAGATGTATTCACCTCCTCCATCACATCTTAAAGCTTTAACTCAATAAAGGTGACAAAACATGTTGCACCACCAATACATTTAGAAGAAGAAAAATGTACATCTGAGTGTATAAGCTCCAAAGGATGAGTAGTCTTTATAAAAGACTTCTGATATGGCTTTTTGTGTGACTTTGCAATGGCACAAGCCTCACAAGGCTTGAAATCTTTAGAAAGAGATTTTGGAAGACCAACAGCCTTCACCTTCTTAACCATAGAAGACATAGATTTAAAGTTAAGGATGACCCATCCTTCTATGCCACAGCTCCTCCTTAGATAACAAAGCAACTTCACAAAGGTTTGCATTCTCATAAGAATTCAACTTAAAAATTTCACCACATCTAGATCCATCAACAAGGACCTCAATTGATACAACAAGTATTGGAGTTGAACTTTACATCACAACCATTATCAAGCAACTTTTCCACACTAATTAAGTTCTTTGTAAGCTTTGGAATGAAAAGAACATTAGAAAGTGTAAGAACTTTTGAAGAATCAAATTTCAATGGAATGTTGTCAATTCCTTCTATTGGGCACTCATGATCATTATCTGTGTAAATAGATCTCTTGAGTCCCTTGAACTCCTAATTAGCTTCGGTATGGAGGGTCATGCTGCACGTTTCACTTCTATCGCTAAAATTAAATACGATTATTTAAAGGGACTTCTTCCAATGATGCAGATAGCTATGTCTCACAATTCGAGTCAATCGCTAATGCGAATAATGAGGGAACTGATGTAGACAAACTACAAATTATCCCTGGCTTGCTAAGAAAGCAAGCGTGCATATGGTACAGTCAAGTTGAACTAGGCCGTGTAGGAACCTGGTACTTGCTGAAAGATGCGTTTCTAAACCAATTTAGAGAGATCGGTTACAAATTTAAATTCTTGGACATCTGAACAATGTTCAGAAGAAGAGTAAAGAATCACTTTGCAAATATACACGAAAGGTTAAAAATCTCATAGGAAAACTAACCGGTGTATATCCCGTAGATATGCAGATCGAATGGATTTTGGCTGGTTTACCACCAAAGATTGATCGGTATTGCAAACAATGGGACATGACCTCCTTAGCAGCAGTAATAGCTAGTGCCAAAAATTTTGAGACCTCGCAACTAGCATGAAAGCGACGATTGACTAAGAAATCTCAAAAGTCGAAGACTGATTCTAGTGACAATGATGAAGATTCAGATTTTGATTCAAGTACCAGTTTTTCAAGCTCGGAATCTGAAAGCAGCGATTCATCAGAATCAGAAGCTGACAAAGGAGAGAGAAAGAACAAACGACGAACTAAATGAAAGGACGACATGAAAGTTGTCGAGGATAAGTCGTCAACTTCCAAAGTGGAAAAGCTTTGGAAGAGTAATATGGCTGACCTTAATAAAAAGTTTAATGACTTGAAAGTGCAGATCTCTGAAGTTGCAGATAAAAGACCAAAAGCGTCTTCTTCCAACTCAGGAATGTGGTGTACGAAATGTGGAACTTCTGGACACACTAAGGAAGACTGCACTACTGTGAATGTCAAATACATTGAAGATCATGCCCAGGAGGTACTTTTTATTTTTCAAAATGATGCGACTACTAACTATGTACAGGGTACTGCAGCATCAGCCCAGCAGGACAGACCCAAGTTCGCACCAAGAAGACATAATCCTCTTGAATTTGTTGGACCAGCGAAGTCTCAAACCGCGACTAAACCAGTTTCGGACAATCGCTACAACTGTGGAGAGCCGGGACATTTTTCTCCTGACTGTCCTCAATCGCAAAAGCCGATTAGCTATGTACCATTATGTTCAAATTTCAGAGAGCCTGGCCACAAGTATCCTGATTGCCCTCAACTGTAGAAGCCGCGACCCAAATATCAGTATGTAGCAACACCAGCTACTGCAGACACAAAAGCGAAAGCTGCGACTGATGCTGTTGTGCAGAGAATTGCCGTTATTGAAGGAAAACTGGCAAAGACAGAAGATCAGTCCTGGCCAAGATACCTAGGCCCAAAGGTCAACTAAATACCACCGCTCAAAAACATGACCGGTAGTAACAAAATCTTTACACTACATGACCTTGTTAGAAAATCAATTTGATGTTTTCCGACAAAGCTAATGTTATAGTCCCTTGAGTACAAGCCACAAGAACATAAGTATTATTTGAAAAATGGCCGTCATACTCCAAAATGCTCAAGCTCCTAGATGGAGTCATATTTTGATCGAGCTCTACAAGTAAGAAAAATGCCCAACATATCAAATCATGTGAAATCAAATAGATTCGCCCAGTGAACCGATTCATAAAACTAATACTTGTTGAGAAGACAGCATCACAGATAAAGGGAGATACATTTGTATATGGCCTCTCACACTATGATAGATCTTAGGTAGACTGGTTCGGCCTCGAACTTGATGTCCACTTGTTTGCGCAAGCGTTCTCCCATAAAGCGATACAACACATTGTATGTTGGTGCTAGAGCCAACTAGCTCCTCACCATCAGAAGGTGGTCATCATGCGTTCTTGGACCATTAGGCCACTGAGGACATTATACCTTACTATGTTCATCAACCAAGATGTCGTTGCATCAACCATGAACTTACATCTGTAAACCCTACCTTCCTCTTGATAAGGTAGTGGGTTGCATTAAGTCTTTGCCAAGACAATGGTTGTGGGGGAGTTCTAGACCCCTCATAGTTCCCAATGTTGATCCATCAAGTAGGATCACGTGATAGTTATTGAATGTCATTGTGATAAAAGGAGTCGTACAAACACACTGACCGCTGTTAGTGAGATAGATTTTATACCTTCTTCGACCATATTATTGGGGGCCTTGGAAAACCTTTATTGGTGAGAGGAGCATGGGGTGGTCGAGAGAGCTATCAAAATTGGAAGCGGCCTTTTCTCAATTACCCAAGGGCAGTGTGGGCCCTTTCCCTTTTAGGGCCTTCTAATGAGACCAATCCCTGTCCAAAACAACTCCTAACATTGGTGCGACTGTTCCTTATCTGGAAACATTGCGAAGGTGTTGCTATTAGTATGCAAAAATAAAATTTTGATCTTGTAATCTCAATGAATTTTAATATTTCATCTCAAAATAGCACAAAATTTGACTGGTATCCCTTACATATTTTTTGGTTATTAATAAGATTAAGATTGATATTTGATCCTCCCACTTATAGTTACATCTAGATATCAGCAATAATTTTTAATAAATATACATGTTCGGTATCAATCTTGTGTGAATATTCAAAATTCGGGTATCTACTAGTTATCAATCTTGGTGGGTATTAAAAATTCTGGTAGTTGATGGTTCATGGCGTCAAAAACCTTATTGATATCCATAGGGTATTGACAAAAAAGGTCAACTACCTATGCAACAAAGGTCTCGTCATTAGGCCCTAGGTAATGGTAATGCTGGAGGTAGGTAATTTTTATCTTGAGCATGTGCCAAGTGTAAGCCTTAGATTCATACTTAAGAAATGGAGCCCTTGACATCATTGATAGCACAATGTAGATTCATATGAGCACACCATCACTTAAGAAATCGATGTGATGTCCCAAGTGCATCTCTCAAGCTCATTTATGCAAGATTTGAGGTGTTTTGTGCATGTGAATTTACACATAATGTTGGAAGAAGGGACAAGGATTGAGATAAATGAATTGAAACCTTAATATGAGGTTATACACATCATGGTGGGGGGCATGGAAAAAGGTTCTAGCTAAATGATGCTTGAGCTAAGTACCACATACTCCTAGAAGGATGCTCAGCTTATTCCAACTCCACTCAACTCCATTAAAATTAGGATGCATGCCCGTCCTCATCGTCATCCAAAGATCCCAAGAAAAGCTAATGCATTTGATCATGATGCCTTCATGAAGATGAAGTTCTTCAATGGATGCATGAGGATGGGCCCTACTTGCACCTTAGAGGAGTTGAAAATATGCCTCTTAAAAGCATTGAATTTAGTGACTTAGACTTTGAATAATACTAGTATTCACACTTCACATAGGTGGTGAAGGGCTTCATGCACGCATTTCCATAGAGGAGATGAAAATATGCCTCTTAAAAGCATTGAATTTAGTGAGTTAGACTTTGGATCATACTCGTATTCACACTCAGACATAGGAGATTTCACATAGGTGGTGAACGACTTTATGCATGCATTTCCTGGCACACAAATCAGGCATAACGACATTTATAATATATAATTAGCTTGACACATTATGTTGGGAAAGGGACAATTGTCGCACGCCCATTTGCTAGTAAGTATCAAATGTTACCTTTATATAGAATGTGAACCCTATCTATTAGTTAGTCTTTGTTTCTCCCAAGGATTTCACATAACAAAAGTGTCAATTGTTATTTGTTAACATAATTTACTACTATAAAGAATGATTGGATAAATATTGTTATTTTGCACAAATATGGGGGCTACAACATTTTAGGATTTAGGGCTTCATAAAAAATGCTTTCAAACATGCCAACAGGGCCCTCAATACACACAACATTTTCCTCTTTTATGAGATTTTGATAGCCCATTCCCAATCACCACCCCTCAAGCCCAGCATAGAATCACATCAATTTTTCAACAGTTGTGCAACGCAAGGATCCTCAATTTATTCGTCTCCAAACTGTTATCCATATGTATGTGCTCTATATTAGCTGATTTTAAGAATCTACTACTTCGAGGCCTAACATTTATTGATTAGTTGGTTTTTAGAATCCGCTACTCCCGAGGCCTATCATTTATCGATTGGTTTTTAGAATCCACTCCTCCCGAGGCCTAACATTTATCGATTAGTTGGTTTTGAAAACTTGCTACTCCCGAGGTCTAACATATACCGAAGGTTGACTGAATGAGCTCATGCTTTGCATCAAAGACGACTTATAAGCCAAATGCCACCAACTTGTTGAGGTTAACAAGGCAAACTAAAACTACTAGAGGACTTCAAATCTAAATGTGTGGCTAGGGACTAGTGGGCTTAAAGAGCATAATATGATAGTAAAAGACAATAGTAAGAGACAAGGGTGCGAGGACAATAGAATGTGAGACAAAGATGTGAGCACAATAGAATACTACTATAAAAAAAGGCTTTGGTTGGACTTGGAAGAAAATACACACTAAATCGACTGAAGCCATAGAGTCTGAGATAGAGGACGAGTCTCTTGAGAGGACGGCCTACTTTTCCTGCTGAGGAAAATCTCGACTGAAGCCATAGAGTCTGAAATAGAGGACGAGTCTCTTGAGAGGACGGACTACCATTCCTACTGAGGAAAATCTCGACAACTGAGACAAATCTGTTCTGCCCATTTGATCAACTGGTGGAATATCAATCACTTCCAATACAGATGTTGGAGATGAAGATCATGTGTTCATCTCCACGGGGATTTTTTGTGGGTAAAGTTGCATCTCCGCTTGTCATATGGCTCATGCTGTTGAGCTCTTATCAATGTTTTGGCTTCAGGGGAGCTACTGCTGCAACTGCTATTACAGTTACAGTGAATGGGCATACACGAATTGCTCAAGTTGGTGACAACTTTGTGTGTGCTGCACTGGACTGGTATTATCGACATCAATGCACCTCCGATGGTACCTGCATTGGTGACAGTGCCTCTATACTCAATCTGGTGCGCTCTCTCTCTCTCTCTCTCTCTCACACACACACACACGGGCGCGCGCGCAGAATTTGCACACATTTGCAGGTTGTCATGAGAATTATAGTATGATTTCCACAGGAGCCTGCATAGTTCATAGGAGGTATGCGTTTCTAAGGAAAGTGGGAAAGGCGGAAAAGGCTCCCACGTTCCTTATAGAACGTGCTGTTTGTTAGATATCTTGATTGTAAGGAATTATTTTCTGTCAGATTTGTATGTGTGTCACTTGTGAAGCTCAAAATATTGAGTTGTTATCGGACCTTAGGCCACACTGCAAGCATCTGCAAAATTTAGCATCAGTCGTGTTGCCAGTTTTAGTGGGCATTGAAGATTTGTCCCACCTACTGAACAGTGAGAGAGTAGACGTTTGCGAATTTAAGCAGCTGGCTGCTTTTGGCACTGATCTAATCTACGGATTTCCAGCTTATGCATTTAGCTCTATAATGTTTGATGTGCTTTCGAATCTGGTATAGCAGTTGATTCAGTGACCTCGCATATATTTCAGATTGAACTAATATTCTCTGCTTCAAATCCTTCTCTACAAAATTCAGTTGTTATAACATACAATCAAGAGGTGAGGATGTTACTTTTTTGCAAGGACTGAAGCTTTTGCACTTACAAGCACCTTTTTTGAATGCAGGATCTAAAGAACACCAGACTACAGAACGCTGTTAAAGGTGGGTATGATCTCGCTTCATTTCTGAAATTAGTATCCTTCCAGAAATTATGTGTACGGCAATAAGTCTTTTTTCTTCTTGTATCACTCTCCTGTGTATTTTTAGTGGGGGTGGGGGGCGGAAGCCCCAGGCCTTCCTTGCTAGGCTGGCAGGGTCCTCCCAGCGAGGAAGGCCAGAGGGCTTTGGGCCTTCCCCTACTTAATGCCATTGTGCGAAGGTTTGTTTTTTTTTTTTTTTTTGGCTGTACGGTATGGCGGTACGGCCATACGCGTGGACCAGTTTTTTTTTTTTTTCAGTTTTTTGCCATTTTTTTTTTTTGCAAATTTTTTATGTTTGTGGTGGAATGTGGATGTGAACAGCCAATGACGGGTTGCCACATAGCAC
Organism: Diphasiastrum complanatum; assembly: GCA_029204225.1. Taxonomy (NCBI): domain Eukaryota; kingdom Viridiplantae; phylum Streptophyta; class Lycopodiopsida; order Lycopodiales; family Lycopodiaceae; genus Diphasiastrum; species Diphasiastrum complanatum. Next base: position 7,965 of record MU833039.1, on the reverse strand, counting down.
ATGCACATTCCACTGGAGAGAGAAGAGATAAAGTGCATTCCACCGGAGAGAGAACTTGCATTCCACCGGAGAGAGGAGAGAGAACGACAGATTCTTAGGAGAGAGAAAATTGGATGGACATTATGCTCCTGGAGGTGGTCCCAAAATACAAAGGACACCTGAGCACACGGCATTACGTTCACTAAAATCAAGTTTACATTTTTGTGAAGGAATTGAAGGAGCTCACAAAACATTATTTGTGGGGCAAAAAAGTTCATGGCAAATGTTTTTTGGGGTCTCGCACGTAAAGAAAAAAAGTAGAAATATGGTTTACGAGAAGGGACCCCCCGCTAGAGTAGTTTCGTCTAGGGAAATGGCGTCCGCCCTTTGTACCAACGGAGGGTGGACGCCCTTCCCGGGCTGGACGCCCTGGGGGGGGCGCGCTTCAAAAAAAACCTTAATCTTAGAGAAGCCTTAACTTTTCACGCTTTTTTTATATTCTAAATATTGCATTTACACAATTTCAAAAAGATTAAGAGGCCACCATGCATACATACACAGGTATTACACACTTCCTTCACTTTTCAAGCTTTTTAATTTAAATGTCTCATTTACACAATTCTAAAGAAAATTAAAACACACACATATATGCTTTTTATTTAGAAATTTTTTTTTGTCATGGGATAAACTCAATTGCAAGTGTCCATCAATGAAATCTATGTTAATTAATGAAATCTACCTTACCCAAGATTGATCAAGCTTTATATCTCACAATATACAATATCTACACAAAATTATTATTATTATTTTCACAAAATTCTAATTTGGTAGATTTAGGAAAATGAGTTTTGACACCTTTTGTGAAGGAATTTGGAGGAGCCTCACAAAATGGAATGGAATGTGTGGGAGATTTTTTTTATAACAAAACTTTCTAATGAATAATGAAGGATGCATGTAAAAAAAATTACAGTAAGAACATAATTTAGTACCTCTTGGGTGTCATGGGAGTGCAAAATGTGCACATGTATATCAATGAAATTTCGTGGATAATAGTTAATTGAATGCTAATATATTCACGTGGAACAATAAAATATTAGTGATGATTCTCTCACACTGCTTGTGCAAGCAGGCTTATCTCCACTACTGATACGAGTGGGAGGACGTCTACAAGATCAAGTCGTTTACAAAATCGGAGACCCTTCCCGTCCTTGTCTCCCCTTCACTCCTGATCCATCAGCTCGGTTTGGAGTGAAAGGAGGATGCCTTAATATGACTCGTTGGGAAGCCTTGAACAACTTCTTCAAACAAACTGGGTAAGCAATTCATTCTGCACCTGTTAGACAGCTCTTAATGTACTGCTTTTGTCAGCCATAAGCTAGTTGTGGTGGCTGTGAAAGACGGATGAGTAGATTTTGAGCAACTTTCATGTAAATCCATGCATGATTTGATGGTTCTATCTATAACTGCTTCCTGGCTATAGTTTGAGTGGAATTGCCGATTGATTTTTGTTTTAATGTGGTTGCTGATTTGAACACGCAGATCGAAGTTGGCGTTTGGGCTGAGCGCTAGCTATGGCAGGGAAAATAATCTGAATTCTGGCAATTGGGACCCAAGCAATACTCAAAACCTTATTAGTTTTACGGCTAGCCAAGGATATGACATCTTTGCGTGGGAGCTTGGTATGCTCTTGTATCGTTCATAGAGTATTTCTCTCGATTTGGACTTGGACGTTATTGTTCAGATTAGCACAAAAACTAGGTATAGTTACTAGTATCTTGACAGCACGACATGAACTTATTTGAAACTTTAGATCTCTAATACAACTTGCTATCATACAGGACTCATGTAATCATTACTTTGTTTGCCATCAAACCATTTCTCAATTTTTGCTTTGAAGAACTCGAGGAAAGTTGCCTTCAGTTTCAGGATTCACTCATACAACTGTGATAATTGTGGCATTTGTATGCCAGGAAATGAACTACTTGGCAGTATACCACCTTCCCGCTATGCATCTGATGTGAAAACGTTCCGTGGCATCATTGATAACGTTTATGGGAGTTCGTCCAACAAACCTTTACTAGTGGCACCAGATGCAGTGTTTAATAAAGATTTGTATCGGCAATTTCTCCAGAGCTCTAGGCCTAATGATATAGATGTTTGTACTGCTCATATTTACAATATTGGACCAGGTATTGAATCTCTCCCTTGCGGCTCTACCATACCTTTATTTGTATACTAGTGGAGGTGCAACAACCTATGAGCATATACTCATTTTAATGATGATAGATATGGTATAGGATGAAGCATAAGACAAAAGAAGTTTATTTTAACTTCTAGGGTTCATATTATCACCAAGCGCTAACCCGGTCTTATGTCCTGTCAAAAATAGCTACCGACCCAATCGGGGTGCTCGAAGATCGAATCCTCAACCCAACTGTTCTGAACTACGAAAGAACTGCTTTCAATAATATGAATAATCTTTTGAAAGCTCATGGATCGTGGACTAAACCTGGGGTTGGAGAAGCTGGTGGAATATTTCATGGCGGAGCCCACCTTGTTAGTGACGCATTTTTGAATAGTTTCTGGTATTGTCTTAACTTTTCGGTTGCAATATGCACAATCTTAAGGTTGACTTCAATGTATATGAACAATAATATTATGATCTGATCGGAGCTTTTTATTTACACACTTTCGTTGTTGCAAGTCAATCCTAAGCGGCTCTTTGTTCTTAATTCATTCATAACCACATTCACCTTCAACAGTCAGATCTAAAATTTGAAGAAACGTGTGTAAGTTGTCACCTACGGTAGAATGTCATGTAGTATATAGAAATTGCATTGATTTTGTTATAATTTAAGTTTTTGGCTTGTATTTCTTCCTTGGTTTCAGGTACACAGATCAGATGGGCGAGGCAGCAACATTTGGTAATCATTTTTATTGTCGCCAAACCTTGGTCGGATTCTATTACGGCCTGTTAGACACCACAACATTGAGACCCAATCCAGATTTTTACAGGTAAATCATAGGGGTGAATGTTCGTAGCTTGCATCATAAGATTGTGGTTTCCAAGTTATAAACTGGATTTGCAAAACAAAATTTTGGAGTTTGAGGTCAGGTTTGATTTTTCCTGCATGATGATGCTATCAAAAAGACTAATTGATCCCTTCAAGGTTTTTCTATTTGCAGTGCTAAGCTATGGACAGATTTAATGGGAAACAATGTTCTTCCTGCAATAGTGACAGGGAGCCCATACTTGAGAGCATATTCTCATTGTTCTAAAGGTGACACGGTAAGCAAGAAGTACGATGACATGCAATCTATCTAATGTGCTGTTCTTTTTATTTCCCAAGTTTTAGAGAACCAACATCCATCATATTTTTCAGGCGTTAGATTTTAATTAGCAATCTTGTCGGCAATTGTGGGCTAGAGCTTGATGGCTACAACAATATAAGCACATAGTTCAACAGTATACATTAATTTAGAGAAAAGTGTTTGTTGTCTTCTACTAATGTTCTTGTACGCCATTGTATGCAGGCATCAGCTACAGTAATCTTGATAAACCTGAGTAAAACAACAGATTTTAGTGTAAAGCTCATTTTAAGCGGCTCAAACGGATGCCAAGGGACTTCTGGGTGTCAAAGGCTTGAGTACCATTTGACAGCTCCTCAAGGAAATCTACATAGCCGCACCATAATGCTTAATGGAAATATTTTAGATCTATTGCCTGACGACCAATTGCCAGATATGAATCCTCGTGTTGTAGACAGCTCAACGCCCATTTCAGTGGTTCGCACTTCAATTGTTTATGTGAAGCTGGTGAATGTCTCTTTGCCTGCATGCTCCCAGGCATGACATTGCAAAATCGTGAATGCTTGCAGTAAAGGCTCTCTGCATCTGTTTTATGCTCCTAAGCACACATTTTCCATAGGTCTAATGTACGTCTTCTGCGCATTTTTATGTCCATTTTTATAGTCTATTACTTATGCTAGAAGACTTATCAGATATGGCAGCAATTTATTTTCCCTGGATGGCCATTTCTAAGGGTTTGTCTGTCAAACTCTTTCTTGGCTTACTAGTGTAATATCACAAAAATCATTCATTCTTATAAATCTTTGCTCTTTTTAGCCTTGCCGGTGCGGCTAGAGGTAATACATTGTGATGATTTGCTAAAAGCTAAGGTGTCACTTTGAGGTGAGTTTAAGCTTTTGAATTTTAATTTTTCTACAGTGCAATCTCTGATTTCTAAATTTCTCTTTATTTGAACAATGAGTGCTAATGATATACCAATCACCTTGTTTTTTTGAAGATGTGCTTTGAATGATATACCAATCACCTTGTTTTTTTTTAAGATGTGTTTTTCTCATAATAAGAGACAAACTAGATGCACATGTTGTTTTCATACAACCATAGAGCACACCTCAATTTGTTGCAATGCATTTTCACACCCTTTCTGTATTTTAGAAATATAGAGTTGTCACCAAATCAAAACACGAAATAAAGGGCCACCAAAAAAACAATTATTTTTCTTCTTTTCACATAAGGAATGGTTCTTTGTAATAAGATGGCCATTTTTCCATGTATTTTATAGCACACTATAAAAGACAAAAAAATAAAAGATACCCTTTGTGCAAGATAGAAGATGCCAAAAAAGTTGCTATTTTAAGCAAAAGAAGTGGCAACGACAAAAAATTGCCATTTATGCGACAAAAGGGTATAAAATTTGTTCTTTATGAGTCAGTGCCCAATAACCCACCCTTTGCGTGGCATAAACGATGATAGCAAAAGGCACATTGAATATCCACCCTTTAACATGACGGGCACTACAAAAAGCACGCAAAAAAACATCTTTTTTTATTACACAAATGGCTCTTATTTTGTCGGCTTTAATGCATGATATAGGGTGGTCCACATGACAACTCTTATAAAAAATTGAATGAAATACATAAAAATATTGTCCTTTATGCAACACCAAGGAAACAAACAAATCACATTGTGCAATGTCAGAAATTAATTGTTTTTTGCAAGAGTGTGATTATTTAACATTATCTACAATTATGTAACATTACAATATGAAATTATTCATCACATGCATGACAATTATGATATATATCTACAATGTTGAAATTTGATGTTCAAGGTTGCCCTCCGTGCTTTATTTCCGTGACATTTTTTACAATGTTTATGGTTATCGTGTGATGTCCCTTGGCCTTAATCTTTTTTTATTTCACTAAGGATAGGACTTTCATGCAGATTTCATTTTGGAATTTTTTATATTGAAATCCAAAGAATATATACGATTGTAGCTAATTACATTTTCCATATCGAATTTCAAGCAAAGTCTTAGCTAAGAAAAATTGGATAGAATCTAGATGAATCATGGCCTGGTCCCATTCAAATTTCTTCAACCTCCATAAAGTCCAAGCTACAACATAAGCATGACAACTGAAATTTGAAGCTTTGAAAGTTTGGAGTTGGAACGTGGATCATCTTAAGTTGGAAGTTGGCAACTTGGCCCATCATTCCAAATTTAAACTTTGCATCAAGCTCTCTAGATGACCCATGCTAAAGTGACAAGTCTTTGAAGTTTGATGCTTGTAAATTTCAATTTCCAATATCATTCTAGTGAGTGTTAAGTCATAAATCTTGGCCCTTGCAGAGAGTCAAGTTTCAGGTTTAGAAATGTATAGTGTGCCTATACAATTACCTTCCTTATTAAGCTCATGAGTCCATGACATTCAAAGTAAATTGGAGCAAAATGATACATACTAAAATACCTCTTGGTAACGACTAATCACTATTTTGCTAAAAAAAATTGTATAATTTTCTACTCAAAAATGTGTTACATCATGATTGAAGTACCTTTTTGGTCATGAGAGTGAAGAAGTGTTTCTTACCTATTCCTTCATGTGTAAGGTGCAGACACGTTTGCCCAAGATCTAACTTATAAAGCCAAATCACAATGAGCAAATAGGGAGCCAATCTCAAAATTAATTTTTTCTGCTCAATCTTATTCAACTCGGGAGGTGGTTTGCTAATCATATGAATGTTCAACATCCACATAAGTTGTGATATCATTTTTTATGAGTTCCTGATTACAAGAGAAAACAATAGAGAACACATTGTTGGAGAAACCACCCAACCAAGTAGAAGCAACCAATCAATCTCTAGAAGCTTCACCCCCAAGCCAAGGATTAGGAAGCATGAGAGTAGAGAGAGATCCTGGCAATGAATCCACAAATCCAGATGGAGTAGGCCTCCTTATATAAGGCTAAGAACCCCCTGTGCAAATAGTAATGCAAGGTCCCAACTCCCCTACACATAGATTCCTATACATAGAGTCTCTATTCATGGATTCTCTATACATAGATTTCTATTGATACTCTACACATGCATATACGGTCCCAAACCTTGTACTAACTCCAATTAGTGTGTCTGGGCCTCACAAGGTTATTAATTACTTGCGGGTCACATACTGTATGATGTGGCATAACAAATAAACTTGATTCACTGGAGTATCGGGTATCCAATTCTAGGACTATACTGTATCCTATATACAAGACGTGGACATGAGAGAGAGAGAGAGAGAGAGAGAGAGAGAGAGAGAGAGAGAGAGAGAGAGAGAGAGAGAGAGAGAGAGAGAGAGAGAGAGAGAGAGAGAGAGAGAGAGAGAGAGAGAGAGAGAGAGAGAGAGAGAGAGAGAGAGAGAGAGAGAGAGAGAGAGAGAGAGAGAGCCAACCAAGACTTCTATGATACAACATGTTTTAAACAAAAAACAACTATCTTTATTCATGAGAGATACATAGATTTGAGCACTTTGACTAGTAACCTATTGTTGAAAATGTAGCAAAATAACTCCAATAGATCCTAGAAATGATGGAGAAAGCACCTAATTAAGATCCCTATAGTTAGAACATAAATCAATACATTGATTTCTAGCTTTTCTTGGCTTAAACTCCACAAATTGGCTCCAAAATCATGCAAAGAGGTTCACACGTGTGAAAGTATGGGCTACTGCTACCTGTGTACTATACCAGTACCTTCAAATTCTTCTAAGGATTACAAAAATCCATATGCCAATAGCAATCATCATTCAAATGATAGACAGAAACTAGTCATGAAGGAAGATCTCGATTTTACTCATAATTGGATGGAAAATCCATCACATATTTATACATGATTGTCTCGAATCTGAGCGTTTAGGGCTTTCTATGATCCATCCAAGACCTAACCCTAATGTTTAACCTATTGGGATTTGAGATCTTGAGATCTAAAACAATGTAGAAATTGCTATTTTTAGCTCCTAGAATCTCTCTAGCCTATCTATGCACATTTTGGCCTCATTTCAAAGGTACCATTGCAGATCTAGGTTAGAAATTTGACTTGGAAAAAGTATCCTATGCTTTTGGCACATGTGACATCCCACAACATGGCCTCAATGTTTATAAGTGGAAATTACAAACTAGCTTGTGTAATTTTAACACTCTTCCTCACAACTAGTTTGAAGATAACATAAATTTGCTTTTCAACCCTAGGGCTGATCTTAACTTCACAAATGAAACTCTTTGAAATGGTTTAGTGAGGATATCAGCAACACATTCACTACTTGCCAAATGCTCCAAATATACCTCCTTTGATTGCACATTTCCTCTCACAAATGATGAGAGATCTCAATATGCCTTAAATTCATAAAATAATAAGCTCCCTCCATCGACATGGCCTTCATTGGGCCGCACAAATCACTATGAATGAGTTCAAGTGGTTTCTTGGCTCTTGCAGCTCCACCTTTCTTGAATTTCTCCTTGTGATGTTTTCCCATTGTGCATCCTTCACATATTGAGTGGTGGTCATCCTACAATGCTAGTAAACCATTCACTATTTTCAACTTAGCCATCAATCTTAGACTCCCATAATTCCAGTGGCCTAATCTTTTGTGCTACAATTCTGATTGTGATGCCATCGAGGTGGCTAAATCATATTCTCCTAGTT
>MU833038.1:0-62099 GCA_029204225.1 Diphasiastrum complanatum | reverse complement strand
GGGATGAGCGTGAAAAGGCCGCGACATCAACCTTTGCTAAAATGAATGTTGGTGAAGATGCCAAAAATGCACACTCTGACAAATGTCTTAAGATCTGATTTACAAGGTGCCTTCCCTTTTCTGTAAGGGCACTTTCGACATTTTGTAAGGCAGTGTCATCTTTTTTGTCTGTCACAAACCACGTGTAAAAATGTAGTGTTGCATTTTTCGCCTTTTGTTCCTGTGGAAAATTACTTGTATTTATGCAAACAGTCACGTTTTTCACTTGTCTAATTGCTTGGTCTGAGGACATTGGTCCTTTGACAAATGCAGGCCTGGATCCATTGGTGAGTGAGCTGATTTACAATTCATTATGTTGAGTGATGTAGATCAGTCGTCTCGCGCTGTCTCTGTGGATTTGAATGCCCAAACAGAAGTCATGTCGAACTCTGAAAACAATATCTGCTTAGAATCCTTGACCAATTTGGTATTGTTGCTGAAAAGCAACGTATCATCTACGTATAAGGTGATGATAATGAAGGCTTGTTGTGAAATAGACGTTGCAATCAGCAGTTCTTGGTTGGAATCCTTGTTCGATGAGGAATGTGTTGATCCTCTGAAACCAAGCTCTGGCAGACTATTTCATGTAGATGTCTTCTGGTATAACTCCATTTAGATGAGTTGTTTGTACATCAAGTTGATGTGCTTCAAGGTTGGCAGCTGCAGCATAAGATAGGAGGGCCTGGATCGACGAATGCTTGACTATTGGACTAAAAGTCTCGTTGTAGTCGATGTTGGAAATTTGAGTGAATCCTCGTGCTACTAGTCTTGCCTTCCTACAATCAATTGCTCCATTGGCATTGTATTTGATCTTGGAGATCCATTTGCAATCAATGATATTGTAGCCAATAGGAACTTCGACTAGTGACCATATCTGGTTCTTGATCAGAGAGAAATACTCTCTGTCCATAGCTTCTCAGAGTCTGGTTGGCTGAGTGCCTCTTCGACTGTTGTCGGTTCCTGTGTCAAGAAACATGCAGACTCAAGAGTATACCTTGTGGGCTGTGTGCGCACTCGGCTTGATCTTCTGGGATTCGACTGATGAACCACTCCTAGGACATGTTGTTGGGTTGCAGCAACGTCTTCGTCTAATTCAATGTCAAATAGTGGGTCGACAATGGACATGCCTAAGCCAGAAGCTCGGATTGTCGTGTCAATGGCAGGTGATAAAGGTTTTCCTGGAGCAATATCCTTGTCTTTGATGTCGATGAACTGATCCTCAATAAAGACAATATCCCGACTATACAAGATTTGCTGGGTATCAGGACCATACAGCTTGTATGTATTATCAGATGAAGTATATCCAATTAGGATGGCCTTGAGACCTTGGAAGTCCAATTTCTTCCTCGTTTCTTTCGGGATCTACGCGTAGGCAACGCATCCAACACTCTTAGGTTCTTTACATAAGGCTTAGAGCCTGTCCACACCTCATGGGGTGTCCTGCCTGAGAGGGCCTTGGTCAAACATCTATTCTGGACGTAAACTGTAGTGGAGACAACTTCGGCCCAGAATCTCTTGGGCAGCGATGCATGCGCTAGCTTACATTTGGCTGATTCAACCAGGGTACGGTTCTTCCTCTTGGCTAAGCCATTAGATTGAGGATTGTAAGGAGTGATGAATTGTTGTTCAATGCCTTGGCTTTGGCAGTACTCCTTAAACTCGATAGAGATATATTCTCCACCATTGTCTAAGCTTAGGGCCTTGATCGTCCTTCCAATCTCCTTTTATGCACGCTCCTTGAAGATTCTGAAGCAGTTGAAGACTTCTGATTTCTTCTTTATAAAGTACACCATAGTCCTTCTGGAAAATTCATTAATAAAAGCTATAAAATACTTTGCATCGAAGGATTCTTCATCGGGCCACAAATGTCTGAATGTACAATGTCTAACAATCCTCTAGCAATATGCTGATGGCTTGATTTAAATGGTTTCCTAGTCTGTTTACCAACTAGACAGTCTTGACAGACATGTAACTCGACTTTATCACAAGGATAGTCGAGATCAAGAACAACAAATTGTCTAGACATTTGTTGTAGAGTAGCATGATTCAAGTGACCAAGTCTATAATGCCAAAATAAACTTTTATTTGCATGAATAGAAGTACTGAGCGTCTGACTAGAGGCAGAAAAGCAATGACTTAATTTATACAAGTATCCATGCCTCTTTCTGAGTGCTAGGATCTTGCCTGTCCTATCAACTACTTTGCACTGATCACATTCGAATTCTACTCTATGTCCTAGATCTGTGATCCTGCTTATAGAGAGAAGATTTGTAGATAAATTTGGTACATACAGGACTTTAGAGAGTAGCTTAGATTGACCATTTGCAAAATTCAATCTCACAGTACCTTCACCTTTAATAACTTGTGTGCTATTTTAACAAGTTGAAAGGAGAAAGTCCTCCAAATCCAAGGTAGAGCCTCCAAATGTCCTCCAAGCAACCTGCAAGCTCCAAGATGCTTCTCCAACTCCAAGCTAGGATGCCTCCACCTGCAAGTAATGATCTACAAGCCTCCAAGGATCTCTTCCAAGCTCCAAGCAAGACCTATCTAGCACCCCCTTGCTAACCATAAATAAATCACAAGCATATCACAACAATCCATAGCTTACTCAAGATCCAAACCCTACTTATGTCCCATACCATAAGCAAGATCCAAACCTTAGCATACTACACACAAGAATCACTCTACACACTAGTAGCCACACTAGAGCATAAGCAAGGTAAGCAAAAAATTTCTCTCTCCCTTCCAATGGGCGCCAAGGTCATCAGACATCTTCCATAACTTATGACTCTTTGATTGATATTCTTGTGGAACTTGAAACTCAATGGACCCTTTAGGAGGGCGCCCTCCTACTAGGACCCATTGCCCAAGTTGTGCATATATACTTTTGTTAGCCGATATTTCTGCACGAAAAATCGAGCTAATATTGAAGTTTAAGTTTGAAATAATTGAAAAAACCGGCATGTAAAACCCGGTTATTAGAGAAAAATCGGCACAAATTTGCCTAGAATTGGGTCCCAGCCCGCCCTAAAGTGGCTAGACACAGTTTAAAAGTAAAAAACTGACTTTCGAAAAAAAAATATTTTGTGGTCAAGTTTTGTAAGACCGAGCCACAAGTGCCGGTCCACCTAGAATTGGGTCCCTGCCTGTCCTAAATGAGGCTAGAGAAAAAAATTTGGCCTTAGAAATGGCCGATAAATATTTTACGGCTTTTCAAAAAAATGGCCAGTTGTCAAAAAATAGCCGATATGACCGTGCTAAAGTCTCACCATGTACTGAGTCCATTTTTACTAATATATGATCACTCAGTGTATTTTTCAAGAAAATCGTGTTGTCGTGGAAGCCCTAGTCATGAATGCCAAAAAAGTCAACCATAGAAGAAAAAACCGAGAAAGAAAAGTCTCGGGTAAAAGCGGGACGAGAAATATGGATTCAGTGTCAAGGAGTCACAGAAACCCTAACGACAAAGTTTGGGCAATTTACGGGCAATTAACGAAATGTGCGGGCCAAGTGGTTACCCAACAGGCCAAAAATCTAGACAAATGAGCAGTAGGCGCACGACCCTTGAAAAATCGAAGAAAGGCCAAAAACAAAAGTACCCAAAGAAAAAATGAAGGCCGCCTACTAAAAATAGGGATTGAAAAAGGGCCTCACCCAAAATTTGGATATTAAATGCCAAAACACCTTGGAGGCTATAAAAATTGGGAGGTACACCCACTAGCCATTGACATTTTGGGCTTCTAGGGTGTACAAAAGGGAAAACTTGAATGGTCTCCCTAGCGTTTGACAAAAATGGCATCTTGGCTAGTTTTGGAAGAGAGCCTTGAATGCACCACTCCCCCACTCTCTTATGGAGGGTAGTAACACGGTGGATTTCACTTGGCAAATGACGCCAATATTGTCGAATGGTTTCGTTACTTCCTTGTTGTAGGGAAGTCAGTGTGAACAATAGGCCATCAGCCGTTCGGTGGGGAGCATACTCAACTAAAAACAGTCTATGAAACTCCTCAATGGTGTGAATTGAGCCTCTCTGCAGACTATGATACCAGTGCCTAGCCGTTCAGGATAAAGTGCTGGAAAAAAACATCATTTCATGATGTGGGTTTGTGATGGCACTGGTAAAGCAGGTGGTCCAAAAAGCATCAATATGTTCTTCAGTACTTTCATACGGTGCTCCATGAAACTCAAGAGTGGATCCACTAAGCATGGGTAGTCCTCCTGTCTCCGGGGGTACTACGATTGGTTCAGTCAAACGTCGTGCCATTCTGTTAGCAACAGGTTCTATAGCAGCAGGTGTTACGTTTACTGACGGTCGTTCTGTAGCGTCGGTTGGCTCAAGTTCTGGTAGTTCTTCTATAGGTTCCAACGTATCATCCAAGTCCATCATAGGTGGATGAGACTCATCATTTAAGACTGGTGGGACAAAAAACCCACGATTGCTTCTTCTAAGCCCTAAACGCTCTCTCTGGGGATTTGAAGTCTCTTTGTGCGGTGCTCCCTTAGACCTAGGTTTCCTTGGTATACCTATGATGTCTTGTCTAGGGTGACACTAATGATTGTTGCATAATAGATTTCTCACTTACAGATAGCAATCAACTGTCGTTGCACATGCAGTTTGTGATTTTCCCACGTTATCCCATAGGTCATCCATCCTTCGTCCACTAATACTGCATACGACCTAACTAACTCTATTTGGTCGTTTTTCTGCTCAATCCTAATCCAACCATATCCATGTATAGTTTTTCTTGGTTCTTTGTACCAGGTGCCATCTCTACAGGATGCTAGGGTTGGTGGGTCGTAGGGTAATGACTTTCGACTTAGGGCTCTGGTTTTCACTTTCACCCTAGGCTTCATACATAACCCCATTTTCTGACCTGTCCCGTCACTCTATGAAAAATTTCTAGTAGTACTTGGCATCACAGCCTAAACTCCCTGCTGGTGAAAATTGTATGCAGTCTCCAGTCCAAACTGTATTCCAAACTGTTGAAAGTAGAATGGCCTTGGCGAAGTCGGATCACATGCAGCTAGGTGCACTCATAACGTATGTTCTAGGTGTGGGATCAGCACACATCACTGTGTGATGCTAACCACTTCGGTCTGTGATCAACGTGGTACTAGCCGCTTGTACGGTTATGCTAGCTTGCGGCTGATGGTTTAGATAGTGGAATTGTTTTCAAAACACGCAATCTAGGACCCATGAAACGTGTAGACTTCTGGTAGTATGACAACTAGTTCTTTGTAGAACAACGATATGGATAACTACTCTTTCAAGCAACATCTCCTGAAAATTTTTCGACTCCTGGCAGACGCATCAATGTTAGGGCCATTTTTGGTAGGGGATTGGTCCAGCCAAAACGTCCTAGAAAAGTCAAGGGGCACCACTACTGATGGTGGCTATGCCCTACGTGAGTAACGAAGGTCCTGCCACATCCAATCCTAGGGGCTTCCTCTGTTACCCAGTGCTCCCCAACCGATGAGAGTTTTCCAGGCTCTCAGAGATACGGTTGCAAGGAGGGGGGTGCTAGTACTTTTGGTGCAATGATTCACTAGCTTCCTAGAATTATGGTTCCGCAAAAACTTCTGATCGCTAATGTCTCTTTCCCCAGTGAATTCGGCTTACAGTTGGTAAAGAACTTACATGGGCTGTTACTGTCTATGATGTGCTCGTGGGGTGCAAGTTATACGCACCGCTTTGTTTGCTAAGCGGCAGTATTTTCACCGACCGTCGAGTCTAGGTATTTCTCTAGACAGCACCGACGGCGGGTGTGACTAGTGTGACGCTTTAACCAAGGTGGTGTTTTTCAACCGCAGATGGTGGATGGCCCGCTCTGGTGTTTCACAGAGGTCAGGTCCAATTAACACGCTTCATAATGGAAAAAACGTAAGAAACACTTCAAAAACTTGACGATTCCATATAGCTGTTTAAAATCTAACTCAGCAAGATGTTAACTACCTAGCCTACGGTTCTCTCTGTACAACACATTCTAATTCAGTACGAAACAAAGTTATTTACTTAACACTTTCACTAAACGAGTTGGACATAGGCAATCATCGTTCTAATTAATTTATACCGCATGCTTATAAAATCTTATGATTTCGGACTGAATTCGGATTTGTGCCAAAAAATGATTTACTACAATACACAATCGACCCATACTCTACGACAATCCATTCACTATTAGGTACTTGCAATTACTGAACTCAAGCAAACAACATTCTCAATGCAAGCAAGTGATTCTGAGTTCATACTACCGGTAAACCCACAAATACGCAGAGACCTGATACTTCAATGTCTACTTGTTCAAGAAAAGGATCACAATCATTTAGGTCCCGATAGGGACATGGCAAATGCGGAATTATCGAAATGATTAGGTCCTCATACAGTTACACAATGCATTCTCAGTAACCTATCATTCATTCAATGAGCGAAAGCAAGTACAAACATCAAGCACCCACATTCCAATTGAAAGCAAGTAAACACGAGAATAAAAATCGATGTGAGGTAAACCCATACCTCAGTGTGAATATAGGTGACCGAAAATCGTTGAAGTACTAGTCATGAATGCCACTTTTGGTCTGAGGTAGCTTTGCCTTTGTGCTTCAGAGAGTCGTTTGGACTGCTCGTATATGTCGAAACTTGGACAAGTAGCGAGATCAAAGAATTAAACCACAGATCGTGGGAAAACTCCGTAGGGCATCACAAACCGCAAAAATCCAGCAGGCAGGCATGTCGCACAAGTCACCGACAGCTCGCAGGTAGGTTGTAGGTAGGCCGCACAGACCTCAGACAGGTCGCACAGGCCTCAGACAGCTGAAGCAGGACCGTGGGTAGCTAATACAAGGCCGCAGGCCATGTGGCAGGCCCTGGTTGGCCGCAGACAGGTAGTAGGCCACAGACAGAGGGCAGATCAGTAGCAGGGCCTGCAGGTAGGTCGCAGGGTCAGCAGGTAGGTCGCAAACAGTATCAGCCTGTAACAGCTGTAGATAGGTTAAGCAGGCTGCACAGAGTGAGTTGCAGGCTCTGTAGGAGGCCACAAGTAGTAGAAATCAGCAGGCAGGTAGGTATGTCCAACGAGGGCTGGCAGCTCTGATTTTCTCTTCTCATAAATCTGACTTTTTCTCAGACAATTTTGTGAGGCCGTAGCAGGCTGTGCAATACCGAGATTTGGATTTTTCGATGCCGAACAATGATGGGTATATGTGACCGACCGTAGGTAGGCTCGTAGGCCATAGACAGGGCATCACTTCCAATTCGATCACTGTTAACCATCCTCGAACATCCAACACTTAGCAGCACATCTCCAACAACAAGCTCTTACCCTCTCCAACACAAAATGGACAACAAATCTCAAAAACCTCAATCCGAAACAACTCCATGCTTACTGCAACAAACAATAATGCATCCACGAGACATCAACTGCCTTCCAACATTATCGAACCAATGTTCATCAAACACCCATTTCAAACCTCAAAGCAAGGGAAAATGCGATTGATTCATCTTCTTTCTACTTATCAACAAGAATCTCTCAAGTAAGTAGGCTCTCACCACCTCCTAATCATTCCATTCTTCAATTACAAACCTTCCATAACCGCTAAATAAGCATTATAGGAAGGATTAAGTAACTATCCACTAATCAAACATAACGATAAATATCCTCTCCCACTCTCAAGCCATGGACATTGAACACTCATCCCTCAAGCATTACCCGCCTACTCTCACAATGGACAATATTGGCTAGTGCAGCAATAAAACTACAAGCCACTCCACATAAAATTCACCTAACACATTCCCCACCAAGCACTAGCATTGGCCAACAAGAAGCAAC
Organism: Diphasiastrum complanatum; assembly: GCA_029204225.1. Lineage (NCBI taxonomy): Eukaryota > Viridiplantae > Streptophyta > Lycopodiopsida > Lycopodiales > Lycopodiaceae > Diphasiastrum > Diphasiastrum complanatum. Next base: position 54,234 of record MU833038.1, on the reverse strand, counting down.
ACATACAAGCCAACCAAACAACACTAGACAACAAGAATCCAACATCTACTAACAAGCATGGAGCAATACAAGACAACAACAATATTCCACATTGTCAAACTACTCTCAAACAAACCATTAAGCTCTCCATCAAGTAAACATACATTCTTCAAATAATTCACATCCAAACAAGCAACTCACCAATTAGCAACTCACCAATTAGCAACTCCCAAAAGCACTAACTCACAAAAACACTAACTCTCAACACACATCCCCAAATACAAAGAGTTGGCTCCTTTTTATAGGAAAACCCAAGTGTCCCCCTTCAAGATGAGGCTTTGCCAATTTTCATGCCCTTCAAGCCCTCTTTGCCATTTGTCCTCAACCCATTTGATAGTACACCTAACTCTATTACTACTGACCTTCTTTCTGCGAGGGCTCAAGAATGACATACAAATGATTGTACGTCAAAGTAACCCCCAGATATTGGCTGAGGCAGTAGAGAAGGCAATCGTGGTAGAAGACGCACAGATTGCGGTTGCCCACGCATCCCACCTATCGCAAGCAGTGAACAACTTGAACTTAAGCTCAGAAACGTGGAGAGGAGGCCCAATCGCAGCTATAGGAGCACAACCCATAGTGGAACCTCGTCCCATACAAGCTATTGAACCTCGACAAGGCAGGAACGTGCAAACACAAGATGCACGAAGGCTCCAAGCACAGATGCCCGATAGAGGCTATGAGAGCACAGGCTCTAACGCAGAACTAGGCGATATGCGAGCCATGCTAAAGGGATACATGGACGTGATGAGTGAGAATATGCAGACCTTAGCAGCAGATGTAAATTTTCTCAAACGGCACCAGAATTTGTGGGTCAGAGACACCCCATAAAAGGACCGAATCCCTTAGTGTGTAGACACTGTAGAGGGAATCATTTAAATTGAAACTGTCCCAACCAAGTTTGCGGGTACTGCAAGAGGCCTGGACACTTGGAGGATAGATGTTGGGTACGTAGAGATGCATTAAACACTGGGAATAGGATGCCTGGGCTAGTGAACCATAGACCCCAGGAGGACAGAACGGCAGGGCCATCAAGGCCACCTCAATACATACAACGCAGACCCAGGATTAACCAGGTGGATAAAGGGAAGGCATGCATAGAAGCTGACTGGCCACCCGTGAACTTCATCGTCGTGGAGACACTAGACGAACCCACGAGCAGGAAAGAGGTTTTAGTAGTGACTCGGAGTAACCTCCAGACGGAGCTACCTCCCAGGAAACCCAAGCCTACACCAAAACCACCACCGGAGGTAGATAACCCAGTGGTTATTGAGAAGCCAGTATTCGAACCTACACCCATCTACGAGGATCCACTGCCCAAAGAGCAAGGTGAGGTTAGCGTCTTGGAAGGGCGTAGACATCCCAGATTCCTAGGACCGAGAAAAGGGAAAACCTGCCTAGAAATTAAGAGAACCATGACCCGAACGTGCAGGTTTAGGAAGGATATAGACCTAAACTTGAAGAGACGGAATATTGACCTAGGTCAAGCCCTAGAGAATCTAAAATTGGAAATAGGGCTCTGGCAACTAGTACAGTTGTCACCCACTATTAAACGCATGGTCAAATGATTGATGAGACCACTCACGACCAGAACACTGGAGCCAACTACAATAGGGAAAGTAAATGTAGATTTGTTAGATCGCTACTGCCCTAAGGTAGATGGCACCAACTATGGTATCCCAACTTTAGACCTTCTTAGGCTTGAGCGGTTATTACAAAAGATATGTGATGGCCTATGCCACGTGTACTTACCAGATGACTGGCTTATTGAAAACCAACGTGGAGTGGACTTGGGACGAGACATGTGAGAAGACTTTTCAGGAGTTAAAAGTAGCTTTGGCTAACGCTCAAATATTGAAACCACCTATGTACGACAGGGAGTTCTTCATTTTAACGAGCACCACGGACATGTGCATAAACTATTGCCTGGCCCAGATTTGGGACAAAAAATATCACCCTATTATTTTTATAGGGAGAAAACTAAACAAAGCCGAACTTATTATAGTAAGGCTGAGAAAATTTGTTTGGGAATAGCTTACGCTGCCACCAAACTAAGGCATTACCTATTGCATTGGAAAGTGACTTTCTTTACCAAGAGTACTGCAGTCACCTTGATGATGAATAAACTAGAACCTCTTGAGAGCTTAATGAAGTGGATGATCTCCCTTCAGGAGTTTGATTACACCCTCCAAAGCAAGCCGCCTAAACTATAGGGGTTAAACGATTGTATTTGTGAGCTGGGAGGGGTTACCGAGACAGACGATGAGTGGGAGACTGATCACTTAAGAGAACTTTTGAGGGTAGACGTTGACACAATTCCTGAGTGGTATACAGCTTTAGCAACCTACCTATCCACACTAGAGACACCCAGCAGTATGACGATTCCAAGAAAATGAAAGCTACGTCTACAAGCCCTAAAGTTCGCTTTAATAGGGGGCACACTGTATAGACGACGTGTAGAAGGGTTGTATCAAAGATGCGTCACTCTTGAAGAAGCCAAATTTATACTAGAGGAGTGTCACAATTCTGCCTGTGGGGGCCACTTTGTCGGCCAACTCACAGGGCAAAAAATTCTGAGGGCGGGTTACTGGTGGCCGACACCCATTTACATGCCTGAGACTGCGACACCTGTCAACGAGTTGACAAGACGGATAACAGGGTGCGATCGTTAGTTTCAATACAGGCATGTCTCCCATTTGAAAAATGGGACATCAACTTCGTTGGCCCAATACACCCAGCTTCATCTAGCCGAAAATATTATATCATAGTGGCCACTGACTATTTCACAAAGTGGGCCGAGGCACGGGCTGTGGCCAAAGACAATGCAAAAGAAACCGCCTAGTTCTTACTAGAACAGGTAATAGGCCGGTTCGGTACATCCAGAGAACTCATCTCTGACAAGGGTACCCATTTCCTAAATAAAACTATCAAGGCTTTGACCGATCAATTGATGATCAATTTCCAGAAAAGCACACCCTACCACCCGCAAGCCAATGGTCAGGCTGAAAGCACGAACAAACAACTAGTGGGTATTCTAAGGAAAACCGTATCAGACCGACAGAGGGATTGGAACAAAAAACTGTACTCGGCATTGTGGGCATATAATGCCACCTATAAGACCAGTACCAACCACATGCCCTTTTTTCTAGTGTATGGCCAAGAATGTGTACTGCCAATAGAAATAGCGCTCCTATCCTTGCGGTTTGCCATGAAGCACGACCTAAGAGAGAAAGAATCAATACAACACCAACTGGACACTTTACAAGACCTAGACGAGCACCAAATAGTTGCCCTAAATCACCAAGAAACCCACAAAAGACGCATGAAGGAGATTCATGATAGGAACATGCGCAATTACCAGTTCAGACAGGGGTAGTTAGTGTTGTTCTACGATGCTAGACACGAGCTGATGCCTCAAAAGTTGGGGCCACGCTGGAACGATCCATATGTAATAGTGAGACTGTATGAAAATAACATAGTTAAGCTAGCCGAGTTGAACGGTGAAATTTTTCACCTTTTTAGGTATCAGAGTGAACGACCTAGAAGCATCACGAATACTGGGAACACTCAGAGAATCAAAAGTAGCCCTAGTGACCTTGTACATATACGCTAAACTTAAGGGTGCGGAAAACCAAAACAAAAATTCATAAAATCAAGAAAAATACAAAAAGATTATTGTTGTGATATGGAACTCACCCAAGAACTTGGGACATACGTTGAAGGTAGACGGAGCCTGCAGACATTCGAATAGAGAAGGTGCCATAGGAGCAGTATTGCAGAATCCCAATGGGACTGAACTAGCCAGTATAGGAGTCCTATTAGGGAAAGGATTCACGAACAACACTGCCGAATACAAAGCCCTTCTAATCGGTTTACAAATGACCATGTGAGTTGCGCAAACTATAGGCAACCTCCAAATTATGGGGGATTCACAACTCCCAATCCGAGGTATGACTGGCGTATACTGACTCAAAAGCAGGATCTTACAGGCCTATGCAATTGCCATCAACGAATACACTAGAGAGTTTTCCCACATCGAATGGATGCATATTCCACGAGCACAGAACCAACATGCTGATAGTCTAGCTGCGATAGCCTACAACCATGATCATTACTGGCAATGCGAGCCAGGTAGGGTAGTCATTTCGCCCATAACCATTGCTACAGAGCTATGGACAATCCTAAAAGCCCAAGCATGGTATGGAGTTCGGTGAAGTCTGATAAACCAAGTAGGTCTAGAGAATCCCTAACTCCTAGTACAATTACATCAGTTAATGAGCCATGAACTATCTAGAACTTGTTTTAGGTCACACCATAGTAGCATAACCCATGGGTTAATGCACACAGCCTAAGTACATAGTAAAACCCTGCGCTAGCATGAACCTGATAGATACACACGGAAGGGGAGAGGGGTGTACAGCTTAAAGAAAGAAGATGAATAAATCGCATTTTTCCTTGCTTTGAGGTTTGAAATGGGTGTTTGATGAACGCTGGTTCGATAATGTTGGAAGGTAGTTCATGTCTCGTGGATGCATTATTGTTTGTTGCAGTAAGCATGAAGTTGTTTCGGATTGAGGTTTTTGAGATTTGTTGTCCATTTTGTGTTGGAGAGGGTAAGAGCTTGTTGTTGGAGATGTGCTGCTAAGTTTTGGATGTTCGAGGATGGTTAACAGTGATCGAATTGGAAGTGATGCCCTGTCTGTGTCCTACGAGCCTACCTACGGTCTGTTACATATACCCATCATTGTCTGGCATTGAAAAATCCGAATCTCGGCATGCCACAGCCTGCTACGGCCTCACAAAATTGTCTCAGAAAAAATCAGACTCTGAGAAGAAAAAATCAGAGCTGCTAGCCCTCGCTGGACCTGTTGCTGCATATCTACCTGCCTACTGATTTTTACTACTTGTGGCCTCCTACAGAGCCTGCAACTCACTCTGTGCAGCTTGCTTAACCTATCTACGACTATTACAGGCTGATACTGTCTATGACCTACCTACTGTCTACGACCTACCTGCTGACCCTGTGACCTACCTACAGGCCCTGCTACTGATCTGCCCTCTGTCTGCGGCCTACTACCTGTCTGCGGCCAACCAGGCCTGCCACATGGCCTGCGTCCTTGTATTAGCTGCCCACGGTCCTGCTTCAGCTGTCTGAGGCCTGTGCGACCTGTCTAAGGTCTGTGTGGCCTACCTACAACCTATCTGCGAGCTGCCGGTGACCTGTGCGACATGCCTGCCTGCTGAATTTTTGCGGTTTGTGGACTGGCTGCTATTTTGTGATGCCCTATGGAGTTTTCCCATGATCTGTGGTTTAATTCTTTGATCTCGCTACATGTCCAAGTTTCGGCATATACGAGCAGTCCAAACGACTCTCTGAAGCACAAAGGCAAAGCTACCTCAGACCAAAAGCGGCATTCATGACTAGTACTTCAACAATTTTCGATCGCCTATATTCACACTGAGGTATGTGTTTACCTCACATCGATTTTTATTCTCGTGTTTACTTGTTTTCAATTGGAATGTGGGTGCTTGACGTCCGTACTTGCTTTCGCTCATTGAATGAATGATAGGATACTGAGAATGCATTGTGTAACTGTATGAGGACCTAATCATTTCAATAATTCCGCATTTGCCATGTTCCTATCGGGACCTAAATGATTGTGATCCTTTTCTTGAACAAGTAGACATTGAAATATCAGGTCTCTGCGTATTTGTGGGTTTACCGGTAGTATGAACTCAGAATCACTTGCTTGTAATGAGAATGTTGTTTGCTTGAGTTCAGTAATTGCAAGTACCTAACTAGTGAATGGATTGTCATAGAGTATCGGTCAACTGTGTATTGTAGTGAATTGTTTTTTTGGCACAAATCCGAATTTAGTCCGAAATCATAATATTTTATAAGCATGCGGTATAAATTAATTAGAACGATGATTACCTATGTCCAACTCGTTTAGTGAAAGTGTTAAGTAAATAACTTTGTTTCGTACTGATTTAGAATGTGTTGTACGGAGAGAACTGTAGGCTGGGTAGTTAACATCTTGTTGAGTTAGATTTTAAACAACTATATGGAATCGTCAAGTTTTTGAAGTGTTTCTTACGTTTTTTCCATTATGAAGCGTGTTAATTGGACCCGACCTCTGTGAAACACCAGAGCGGGCCGTCCACCATCCATGGTTGAAAAACACCACCTTGGTTAAAGCGTCCGACGGTCGGCAAAAATACCGCCGCTTAGCAAACAAAGCGGTGCGTATAACTTGCACCCCACGAGCACATCATAGACAGTAAATCGGTTTCCAGTCCATGTAAGATCTTTACCAACTGTAAGCCGAATTCACTGGGGAAAGAGACATTAGCGATCAGAAGTTTTCCGGAACCATAATTATAGGAAGCTAGTGAATCATTGCACCAAAAGTACTAGCACCCCCTCCTTGCAACCGTATCTCTGAGAACCTGGAAAACTCTCATTGGTTGGGGAGCACTGGGTAACAGAGGAAGCCCCCAGGATTGGATGTGGCAGGACCTTCGTTACTCATGTAGGGCATAGCCACCATCAGTAGTGGTGCCCCTTGACTTTTTTAGGACGTTTTGGCTAGACCAATCCCCTGCCAAAAATGGCCCTAACAACTTTGGTCCAAGACCAATAAAGTGATATGGTTCAAGGTTGAGGCCCAACGTTTAGAAATATAGTCATCCAATGACTTTCTAAGACCTCTCTAGGTTCCATACCTCCATCCAAGGTATAGACACCTACCTGCCCTTATCCAAGGACACTAGTACCTTAATCTAAGACACTATCCTTAATAATAAGGGTATCTCTTATCCAAGGGTCACTTGCCATTTAGCCCCCAACGCTAAATGGACCTGTAGGGGTTCGAAGTACTGCTAGTTACATAGGTATGTAACATTCCTTCCCCCTAGACTTAAATTTTTTCTTATAGGAAAAAATTTGGAAAATTCTTCTAGACATCAGCCTCCTTTTCCCAGGTATCCTCCTATTCTGATTTGTCCCTCCACCCGACTAAAAATTTCCGAAGCACTCTACTCCATAGAGTCCTCTGTCGGCTATTACCAATTGCCTCGGGTTCAGGTGGTCCACTCACAGACTCGTCATGAAGAAGTTCCACTAGATCTTCAACAGGGAGCAGGGTCTCTCCAACCCCTAACGAGGGTTTTAACTTACTAACATGGAAAACATAATGAATTCTAATGTTAGCTGGAAGGTCTAGTTTGTATGCGACCTTGTTTATCACTTGGATAACCTTAAAAGGACTGCAATACCTAGGCGCCAACTTTGCACACTTACCAATTTTCAAGCCTCTAGAGTGACTAGGGACTCTCAAAAACACCCAGTCGTTGACCACGAATATCTTGTGCTTCCGAGATAGATCAACATAGTGCCTTGCCCTGTCTTGGGCACTTCTTATGCTATCTTTAGCCAGCTATAACATTTCTTGCATATCCGCAAGGAAATGCTGCGGCTTGCACTTGTAGATTTTCATGTCAACACTGATTGGTGATCGAGGTTGAAAACCATACATAAGCATGAAAGGGTTGAATTCGGTCGTTGAATGTTTTGCACTGTTATATGCAAATTCCACCCGTGGAAGGTATTGTTCCCAATCAGACTGCTGATGGCCCACATATGCTCGAAGCATATCCTCCATCGTCTGATTGGTCCTTTCCGTTTGACCATCTTATTTTGGATGATTTGTAGAACTCATACTTAAACTTGTTTCCAACTTTTCAAATATCGCTTGCCAAAAATTCCTAGTGAATTTTGGGTCACAATCACTGACAATATCGCAAGGCAGCCTGTATAGTCGAAAAAGCTTCTCAACAAACAGTTGAGCTAGTTTTGAAGCTTTCACCGTAGTTTTTGTTGGGATAAATTGAGCAAAACTTCGTAAGTCTGTCAACAATAACCCAAACCGAATCATGGCCCTTCCCTGTACGTGGAAGCCCGACCACAAAATCCATAGATATACTTTCCCGCTTTCCTATAGGAATATCTAAAGGATGTAATAGGCCACTAGGTTTTGGCCTCTCTGCTTTATTTATCTGGCACTTAGTACATCTAAGTACATAGGCCTCTACCTGACTTTTCATCTTAGGCCACCAAAATTGCTTTCAAACTAAGTCAAGTGTTCTTTGTATAACCGGATGTCCTACGCATGGACTACGTGACACTCATGCAAGATTTGGGCCCTTATAGTGTCATTTTTCGGTACACATACCTTTCCTTTACGAAACAAAATCTTGTTTCGAATTAAAAAATTTATTTCAGTCTTTCCCTGATTCAAGGAATCTTGCAAACCTGAATTGAGCCCTGAAAGTACTTGTTGCCAATACTTCCCAAAATAAGGATTGGACTCATATAGTCCTTGAAGAGACTAAAACAACCTCGGTTCTATAACAACAAAGCACAACTGATTAATAACCGGTAACCTACTCAAAGCATCTGCTAGAGTATTTTGACTTCCTTTACAGTAACGTATAAAAAAGTCAAAGATTTGCATCAGCTCAGCCCATTTAGCTTGCCTCCCCTTTAAATCTGTAGCATCACAGAAATATCGAAGAGTCTGATGATCAGTCAAAACTTCAAATCTGGCTCCATATAAATAATGTTGCCAAATTTTCAAGGAATGGACATTTGCTAACAGTTCCTTCTCACAGGTACAATACCTAGACTGAGTAGGATTGAGTTTCTTGCTTTCATAAGCCACAAGATGTCCATCCTGCATCAGAACAGCTCCAATAGCATAATCACTGGCATCAGTCCTAACCACAAAAGCCTTATTAGGATCGCCAATGATTAGTATTGGCGCCGAAGTGACACTTTTCTTAAGCAACTCAAAACAATTATTCATATCCTCTGTCCACACCACTAGTGGTTTCTTAGCCCTCCGGCTTAGCTTCTTATAGCCTTTCAACGCCTGGGTAAGGGGAAATGCCAATCGAGCAAATTGGGAAATATGTTGACGGAAGAATCCAACAAACCCCAAGAAAGACTTGATTTCCCGAACTGTGGTATTGTAAATAATGATGAAACATTAGAACAATGTTGATGATCTGATTTCACATGTGTGGAGCCTGTTCCCACGTGTGAAAGGAAGTACTTTTCATACTTGTATATATCTAAATTGATTTTGTATCAATCTAGTTAGTGTGAACATGATATGACTAGTTTTTAGTCCAGTTGACTAGTCACCTAGTCAATTAGGCCTTTCATAGATCTTTTAAAATTCAGAAATCTTTGTGATTTTTAGAAGTGCATTCATTCTACAATGTCATCTATGGGTGGATATTTGTTGGAATCAAGTGAGAGACTCACTTCCACTCTCTTGAATATGCAAAAACAAACCAATAACTTAGACTAGAAAACTCATTATAAGCACATAAGTAATAATTAAAATTTTCATCATAATTGTTTGAACACAATTTTCCTTACGTACCTATTGGTCTACACCAATGGTTGCATTTCTCGCAAGAGTCCTACTAGTTGTTGGTGATTCATTTCAAATTTCTCACAATTTTCATCTCTTGTCACAGACCTAATAACAAGCTCCTTTGCGACCTCCATTTGAATCTTCCTAGGGCCAGCATTACTATTAGTTGCAACTATAGTGTCAACCCAGCGTTTTGTTTCCTGCTAGTGCAAATTGAGAAGAACTTGTTTGTGGAAAGGAGAGAGAGAGAGAGAGAGAGAGAGAGAGAGAGAGAGAGAGAGAGAGAGAGAGAGAGAGAGAGAGAGAGAGAGAGAGAGAGAGAGAGAGAGAGAGAGAGAGAGAGAGTGTTTGTGTGTGTTTGTGAGAGTGAAAAAAGAGTGATATAGTTAATGCTTTTTGAATATGTCTTGTGGTTATTTGCAAGATTATTTGTAAATAGAAGTAGTTCTCACTTTTACTTGTCGTGCTAGCATCTCCAAGGCTCCTAGGACCGAGCCCTATTCCCCTTGCTACATACAACTTAGAGAAGGTGGATCAACCCTTCTTCTTCTGGACAACATCATGGTATTATAACATAGTCAAAATTTAGCTTAAGATTTGGATTTACAAGCTTTAATCCTACAAATAGGGTTTGAAGGTGGGTGAGGAAAAGTCTCTACAACCTTGTCCTTGGAGAGGATGCCTAAAGGTGAACAAAAGTTGAGGAAATTTAAGAAAACTTGTAAGACGGAATTAGCACCAAAAATCTGTCAAAAAATCTCTATTTTCTAACAAGCGAGAAAAAAAACCCATAAAGGCCTGTTTTTTGGTCTTTTTGGAAGCCAAAAAAAAAAAATTCCAGGCATTTCCTGCTGGACATCTGCACCCCGGGGGGGCTGTGCCCCCTTGGCTGCTGCCTTCATAAGGATGTGAGAAAGGGGAGGGAAAACATACTCCCCTTTCCTCATGATTAAGTCCTTATCCAAAGTACAAATACTTTGCAAAGTTATAAAAAAAAAACTTTTTCAAAGTTGTTAAATGTTATAAGTTTATAAGCTTGAGTTTAAAGTTTGCAAAAGCTTAAGAGACTTTCTAAGCTAATAAAACTTAGAAAAAGCTTGTAAATCAATCTTAAGTAAGCTTATAACAATATGGCAAATTAAGTTATGAATAAAGGAAAGAAGGGAGTGGGTGGAGGATGTACTCCCACAAGCTGTACCCGAAATTATTCAGTCTTTATGTGGATTGGGAGCGAAACCTTGCAGAATATTTTGCGGAGATTCGACATAATTTGCAAGATAGAAGGAAGTCATTTCGTTATAAGCAATTTTGTACATATACATTTTGGCAGTTTGGTACCTTTGCGACGAAGACATTAGTTTTTGTTCAAAATCTTTATGTTAAAAGCAATTTAATTAGATTTTCAGCTCGTTACTGTAAAGAAATCACTCTACGTAGTGATTCAGATGAAGATACCAAGTTAACCCAAGAGCTGTTCGATGGAACATTGCTCTCGGCTAAGTTAGAAGAATTTGACAACTTACCAGTTGGCCACTACACAAAATCAAAAGAAGACTTGCTGTTGATCGAAGCTCAACAGAACTTGGAGCTTGTTCAGAAATTATATGAAGAATTGAATCGTTCATGAATATTCATTTGTGCCTTTGTCGTGGTGATGTTTCTATGGGATGCTGACTTTTGGAAGTTTAAAGATGTTTTGAAGTTTGATTACAGTTTTCATCAACAATTCAAAGATCAACTCAAAACAACCTATTCAATTGAAAAAATAGCAAGACACATATTCTCTAAGTTAAAGAAATATCTAAAGGATGAATCATATGAAAAAATATCTAAAGGATGAAATTGACAAAGAAGTATCTTTTCGCCTCAACGAAAATCTGAGAAACAAGAATGTTTCTCGAATAATCCTTGAAATGAAGATGATATGTTCACGAGAACGTTTCACATTTGAGGAAGGGGATATGTGATGCCACAAAAATGTTAAATATTGAATATCAATATAAATATGGCATGATATACTCGAAAATGAAGATATGAGCTGGTTAAGTATAAACCATGAAGAGGCCTAAGTCATTTTTTGGGAATATATCTCCTAAGTACTTGCCTTGTAACTAAGGGCAAGACCTTTCAAAGGAAAAGACATTGTCTTGGATAACCTTTACTAGGTCGTCCATACGAAATGACTAGATACGAAAAGACATGTTAAACTAGAGTAACTTTAACTCATAGTTAAGTATACCTCCTATGGTATAGTTGAACGTATTTTCAGTCTAATTGTTAACTAGACCCTTTCGCGGGAGCAACGCACCTATTGTTTAAGAGGTGTGTTTGTTCGCCCCGTAGAACATATATAGATCTCACACTTCAGTCTCGATCATCGAGAGAGAAGAGTTTATGCTTATGTAAGAGATTGAAGAAGTGAATAGAGTTCTGTGAGTTATTCTCTCTTATCTCTGTTCTCCACACTACTGAGTGTGAGTGATCTTGAGTCTGCTAACAATCTCTAACGCATTTCATGAATTACTTTCTGATCAGACAGATGCTCTAGTGCATTACAATCGTTTGCTGTGTATTCGTAAAGCATGCTCTAAAGAACTGTCTTAAAACCATCTTATTCGTTTGTCGCGAATACTTTCTTTTCGGCACTCGAATAACGACTATCTTTGGTACAGTCTAGCACGATCATTGAATAAAGCTGTATGTATACATATGAGATGACAGTCCCTGTCTGAAGAATTGAGTCTTTGATCTGTCTTCCTAATTGGCATTGACATAAGTTTCTAATGTGTTCTAAAACTCTACGTGTTCTTTAACCATTTAGTTGCGCTTTAGTTGTTGAGGACTTCTGTTTAGAAACGAATAAGTTTGGGAACGCAATTAATTAATTGTCTGCACAGTCGTGAATACATCGAACAATTCTCGATTCTCTGTTGACACCTTAATCAGCTAGAGTGTAGTACTGTTGTACTACTCTGATAACATCTCATCTGTAGAACGCGCTTCCTTCAATTCGATAGAGGCCAGATTGTTGTTCTGAATTTATTAACATTACCCATCCCAAACATAAGTAATACTGGTTATTTTTTAATGTCTGCCGACAACCAGAATAACACTCAAAACCACTTGTCGTAAATTGTACCAAAAACATAACTTTCTAACGCTGTCCTCTGTGGGAACGACATTAATTACTATAAAATCTATATTAACCCTGTTGGTATAGTACGACAGACTTTCCAATAGATGATGAATGATTTGTTTAGGCCATATTTGGGAAGATTCGTAGGTGATCTTGGATGATATCCTGGTCTTTAGTAAGACTTTGGCAGAACATAAAGAGCATCTTAAGATTGTCTTGGGCATCTTAAGAAAAGAAAAGCTTTTACCAAAGAGTCTAAATGTGATTTTTTTTACTAAAGAGTTATCTTACCTGGGGCATAAGATTTTTGAATGTGGTATAGAAGTAGAGGTCGATTGTATCTAGAGGGTTATTGAATGGCCAATTCTTACTATGGTGTTGGAAATCAAGTCATTCTTGGGTTTCATGGGATTTTTCCGTCAGCATATACCCCAGTTTGCTAGGATGGCATTTTCTCTCACTCAAGCTTTGAGAGGTTTTAAAAAACTTAGCCGGAGGGCTAGGAGTCCACTAGTAGTGTGGACGGAGGATATGAACAATAGTTTTGTATTGCTTAAGAAAAGTGTGACAAGTGCACCAATCATGATCATTGGCGGTCCTAGGAAACCATTTATGGTTAGGACCGATGCCAGTGATTATGCGATTGGAGTTGTCTTAATGCAGGATTGACATCCTGTTGCTTTTGAAAGCAAGAAACTCAATCCAGACAATTGTTAATAGCCAGCAAAAAACTCTAAGGAATAGAGTGCTTCGGGAATTTTTATTCAGGTGGAGGTCAGAAGAGAAAGATACTTGGGAAAAGGAGGTTGATCTCTAACATCACTTTTGCAGCAGTTGTGTTGATATTTGTAGAAGAAATAGTAGTAGAGGCTGTGGTTGTCTGCCATGTTGTGTATGGCATATTCCAATGTGTGGCTCATCATTTGAGTCCTCATTCTCTTTGTGTATTGCATCATCCATTGCATGTTGCAATGTTAGATACTGCTCTCACCATGTTATCTCATGTCTGATTCGTTATGAAATCCAGTTAAGAACCACATAAGCATGGCCTCATTAGTAATAAGATTAGGTTTGCATTCAGATCTGAGATGTTTGATATATTCTGTGTAATCTCGGACCATATCTTTTTTGCTCATTTTGATCTACTCAACAACAGAAAAGCATCTTCAAAAAATTTCCTTGGTTAGAAATGCAGAACTTCTTTAACCACTTCCCAATCAACACGATCTCGCATGATTTTTAAAGATTTTAAGAAATCTTCTCAGATCTGAGAGTCCATTATACTTAGGCATCTCCAGACGATATGGTCATCTGATGATAGAACATGGTTATAATTGACATCTTCATCTTTATCCATTGTTTAAAAAATTCTTCAAGTGATGAAAAGTTTTGGATAATGGAAAATAATAACTCTTAGTTAGATAGAAGAGATCGGATCGAAATTTTTTCAAACATACAAAGAATCTTAATCTAATCTAAAACAACTTTGATAATGATCTCAAAAATACATTTTTGGCAATAAACTTTGAATAAGGTAAATCGACACTCGATAATTGAAAATTTTCAAGAAATTATGTCTCCACAGCTCAGAAACTTCCACAAATTTGACATCGGCTAAATCAAGAAGATTAGAGCTCAAAAATGGAACAAGCGAAGGTTGCCTAGGTGAGGGTTAACTCGGCGAGGGTTCTCATTTGCTATTTTGGATAAAAACACACTAAAATGGCTGTTTTTGACAAATCTTAAAAAACTAATCTTTGCCCTCTTGGCTGGAGATAGATCTGACATAAATAGATATATGGTAGGCTAGGCAAAGGTTCTTTTGGTGAAACAAGAATTTTTTTAGCTTAGCAAACGTTCAGAGCGATATTCTAAAAAAAAATTATTTATTGAAAAAAAATCTGATGGAACTAACTCTGGTCAAACTCACTGATGGAATATTACTAAATTTGAAAGGTTCAATAGGACTGGAAAAGGTTGGGTGAATGTTGAAAGAGGGATATTGACATTTTTGTTGAAAATTTGTAATTTTTCTTCAAAAAATGATTAGAAACTCAAAAAACCTTCATTAACTCTCGTCTGACTCACTGATGACCAAAAATAGTATGAAGAAATGATTAATGAAGTTGGCAAAGACTCAAGTGAAGGTTCTTTTTCAAGATCTGATATTCTTGAAAAAAAACTTGCACTTTCCAACAAAAGATTATCAAAAACTCGAAAACCTTCACTGTTCGTTCTATTTTTTGACTTAACCATCGCCAACCTTGTTGTCTATATATTTGGACTAGATATGAGTACAATAAGTTTTTTCAAGTTTCTAAAAAATGGCTGGAAAGTAACCTTCACGCTTCAAACTGTAGCTTCACTACATCGCACTCTTGCTTGTAAGTTGGCGAAGGTTGGTTGCAAGGGAACATAAAGTTATTAGTGTCTAATCAAGATTTTCTCCACTTTTGTCTCCAAATTATAGAAAATGAGCAATTTTTCTCTAATTTTTTGAAATCTAGATGGATCTTAGGAATGATGTACTATCTGTTCTTCCTTGCTCATCAATCTTAGGTGATTACAATCCAGAAATCCACACAAAATCACAAAAATCTTCCAAAAATGACCCTGAAAGTGCAATAATAATTCTATAATCCAAAAACCACGATGCCTAAATGCAAGCTAACATCCATCCAAGCATCATAAACATGCTAAAAATGGAAAATTGATGTAACTCCCCGACAATGGCACCAAAATTGCATGGGGTTTCCTATCCACCTTCCACACTAGATCTAAGCACTTGCGAAGCATCAAGAGTGGAAGAGGATTCTTTACATGTCACGTGGAAGATCGTTTCCATGAGAGCGACAACATAATTTAGCTTCATACACATGCTAGTGATTCAACATCTAACACTACGATCCATTAATGCTAATCAACAAGATCTCTCTCTCTCTCTCTCTCTCTCTCTCTCTCTCTCTCTCTCTCTCTCTCTCTCTCTCTCTCTCTCTCTCTCTCTCTCTCTCTCTCTCTCTCTCTCTCTCTCTCTCTCTCTCTCTCTCATAAAAATAGAAACAAGATTCAATCCCAACAATTAGAAAATCCAAATAACAACAAGATAACAAGAAAACATGAGAGAACAAGAAAGAAAGAAGATCAAGGACATCCAAATGCAATTTGGTAGAGTTTCCACCTTCTTGATTAAACATAAAAAATGAACTACAAACCACCACTATATATGGTGGATTTTAGGGAACTTGGCCTCAAAACCTATTGGCAATTCCTACCTCCCTCCTTATTTGATCATCATCATGTTGGACTTACACATGTAGTAGGGTGCCATAACCCTCACACTTATATATTTATGTAGATCTGTAATCTAACTAAAAATAGGCTTGTCTCAATATTCATGAATCCTCCAACACAAACATTCAAATGTAAAAAAAAAAGAATTTAAGAATGTTGTCCAACAACCACATCAAAAGAGATATGTAAACCTCAAAATAAGTATAAAAAAAATTGGCTTTCTGATCAAGGGAATTCTTGAGCCATGTATGATGTAGCTCATCGACCTATCGCATATTCATTCACTCTCAATCTTTTATTATTTGTTGGAGTTCATAATAGGATAATCTTCAAAAATGGTTGTATGATTCGTACTCCTTAATAATGAAAGATGATGTTTTTACCTTTAGGAGGACATGGAGTATGTCCTTATGAAGCCCATAGGATACTCGATAAAATTGGCAATGGCACCACTCTAGTCCATCACAACAAAATGTGTAAAGGATCTCTGGGAGTGTATGGTGTAGACTTTGGATGGATTTGATAGATATTTCTCTTTACATGTAGGTAATTGGTGGTGACCACTCACTCAAAGAGCTGACCCAAACCATACAAGACAAAAACATGATAAGCTTTGGATCATTGATCAAAAAGCCATTTGGATAATAAGTAGGCACATAAAGGCTCAGTTAAGGGTTTAGAGTCCCAATAGTCAAATAAAAAAGTGACAAAGCATACTTCAGAAAACCCATTCAATAAACTTGCACACAACAACTAGAGGAAGATCGAAATGGCCAACATCAGAGGATGAGAAAGTGCACCCATCTTCAAACAAGAAACATGCCCTATTGTCTTTGAACAATGCACCAACCGATGAGCGAAAATTCAAAGCTTTTTCATCTTCCCTAGGAAGAAACCATAAACTAGATGCAAACAATCAATGCCTACTAGGTTAAAAAACATATTAATAAATTCTAAAAAAACATGCACATCCTTTAAGAAGAAAAGAGTCATCCACATCTATTGAAACTTTCCACAATGCCAAGTGTGGCCACACAAAGCTTTTGTGTCTTTGAAATGGGCCATAATCTATTGGATGAACATCAAAAGACAAAAGCTTATGCAAGTAACAATTTATATATGTACATAGTGAGAGCATAATGGAAGATGTAGGCTATGGAATTTTGATTCCACTCTAAATTTTGATCATATCATCAAGTTTTTGAGGACAATCAATAGCATTCAAGTTTTGCTTGCATTCACAAATCAAGAAAAAGTAATATGCATATCTACTTGCCTATACTTGCTCACTGATTCTTGAACATTAAGGACCTGCAAACAAGAACAAGAATCATGACCAACCTCAAACTTGCATAAATGCAAGCCAATGCGTAAGCAAGCCAAGGTAAGTACTTCTTCTTATGCTTTCATCACATCTTTTGAAGAGCCTTAGTGAAACTTTAGAATCAAAGGAGTGGTTTCAAGCTATGTGAGCAAATGCAAGAGAGGATGGATAGGCTTTCCATCCAAGGTGGAGATGACCAAGCTCTCTTCACCAAAGGCAAAGGCAAGTCCAAAGGCAAAGGATCAACATTCAAGAAGTCTACAAAGCTTGAGGATCAAGAAGGACCCCCAAAGGCATCTCCATCAACCACCAAAGTCAAGAAGGACAAATCAAAGGTGAAGTGCTACTATTGTAGCAAGATGGGGCATTATGCCTCGGAATGCTTCAAGAGGAAGCAAGATCAAAGCCAAGCCAACATGAGCAAAGAGGAGGAGGAGGAGAGTTCACATGAGGACTCTCTCATGATGTCCATATTTTCTTCAACAAGCTTCAAAGGAGAAGATCCTTGGTGGATTGACTCGGGTGCTAGTTCACACATGACTAGTAAAAGGGAGTTTTTCTCTTCTCTCTTATCTTATGATGGACCTATAAAGTATATCTATACAGCAAATGATGAAGCTTGTAAGATTGAAGGAGTTGGTAGCATTCCCCTTTGCTTAGGATCTTCCAAAAAGATCAACATAGAAGGTGTTTTGTACATTCCTACAATAACAAAGAATCTACTAAGTGCTGGGCAAATGGTAGACAATGGTTTCAATGTTGACTTTGCTTCAAATGAATGTTTCATCAAGAAGAAGGGTAAGATAGTGGCTAAGGGCACTAGACTTGGCAAACTTTATAAGCTGGATGCATTTGTGGATACTAATGTTGTCATGTTGGCCGAGAAGAGCAAGATATCTATCTTTACTTTATGGCACAAAAGACTTGGACATGTCAACTCGGGTTCCATGGAGGCTATGATCAAGGAGGAGTATGCTTTAGGCCTACCAAGGTCTATTGGGAAGGAAGACAAGGTTTGTGAAGCTTGTGCCTTATCCAAGGCACATAAGAAGGTGTTTCCTAACTCCATCACAAAGTCATCTCATCCTCTTGAACTCATACACTCGGATGTGCACATTGCTAGCACCAAATCTAATGGAGGTTCATCCATGTTTTTAACCTTCATTGATGACTACTCAAGATATTGTTGGGTGTTCTTACTTTCCTTCAAGTCTCAAGTATTTGATACTTTTGTAAAGTTCAAGTTGTTTGTGGAAAAGCATCATAATCATAGCATCAAGATTCTTAGAAGTGACAATGGTGGAGAATTCATCTCCAATGAGTTCAAGGCCTTTTGTGAGGAGGAAGGGATCAAGAAAGAGACTTCTTGTCATTACACTCCTCAACAAAATGGAGTTGCTGAAAGAAGGAATAGAACATTATGTGAATGTTCTAAGGCTTTAAGATTAGATGCTTGTTTGCCCGAATCCTTTTGGGGTGAGTCTCTTGTATGTGCAAACTACTTGATGAATAGGGTGTCTTGCAAAGCAATTGAAGGCAAAACTCCTTATGTATGGAAAGAAACCCAATCTTAATCACTTGAAAGTTTTTGGGTGTATATGTTATGTGCATGTGCCATTGGAAACAAGAACCAAGGAGGATCCATCTTCCACAAGAGGGATCATGCTTGGATATGCAAGCTCAAGCAAGGGCTACAAAGTCTATCTCCCATCCTTGAACAAATTTGTTGTTTCAAGGGATGTCATCTTTGATGAACATCATATGCATATGCTTGAATAAGGCTCAAGTGCTCCAAAAATCAAGAGGAAGATGGCCGAGGAGCAAGATCTTGGTTTTGAGGAGGAGCTCATGGAGGAGCAAGCACCAAACCCACCTATCACACCAAGGAGATCTTCAAGGGCAAAAGTGGAGCCATCAAGGCTCACATATCAAGGCAAAGGATAGCAAGTTGAGGGTATCTCATCCACTTCTTATGCTTTATCTAGTTTTGAAGAACCGTCTAATGTTGAAGATGCATTGAACTCCAAAGAATGGTATGAAGCTATGTTGGATGAGTATGATGCCTTGATTGAGAATGAAACTTGGTTGCTTGTTGAGAGACCTCAAAGGAATGTAATAGGATGAAAGTGGGTCTTCAAGCTTAAGTTGAATGCAAATGGAAGTGTTAACAAACATAAAGCAAGATTAGTTGCAAAAGGTTATGCTCAAGAGAGAGGGATAGACTATGAGGAAACTTTTGCACCCGTGGCCAAGATGGTCACAATAACACTAATCATTGCACTTGCATCACATTTTGGATGGATTCTATGTCAAATGGATGTCTCTAATGCTTTCTTGAATGGTTTTTTGGAAGAGGATATCTATATGGAGCAGCCACAAGGGTTCATCAAGCATGGAATGGAGAACAAAGTATGTCATCTCCAAAGAAGCATCTATGGCTTGAAGCAAGCCTCGAGATCTTGGAATTCAAGACTACATTGCTATCTTATTTCACTTTCTTTTGTTCAAAGTGAATATGATCCTACTCTTTACATTAAGTTTGATGATGTTGGTATTGTACTTTTACTCATTTATGTAGATGACATCATCATTAGTGAAAATAGTGTTGATGGTATTGAAAAAATCAAGGTAGATCTATCCTTAGAGTTCAAGATGGTAGATCTAGGGTGTCTTCACTTCATCTTAGGCATAGAAGTACTTAGAGAGTCTGATTTTATCTTTATAAGTCAAGTAAACTATGCTCAAAGTCTTTTGAAGAAGTTTAAGATGGAAGTATGCAAAAGTGTTGACACACCAATGGAGCAAGATGTAAAAGTGCCAAATGAAGATGATGAAAGATCCTTCATGGACATCACTTTGTTTAGGCAACTTATAGGTTCCTTAATGTGGATCACTATAACTAGACCATATCTTAGCTTTAGTGTATGTAGGTTGAGCTAATCCATGCAAAAGCCATTGAATATCCATTGGAAAAAGGCTAAGAGGATTCTAAGATACATCTCGGGTACATTGGATTTTGGGATTCTATATAGAGGAGATGTGATTAACCTTCATGCATTTAGTGATTCAGATTTTGCAGGGGACAAGAGGGATAGGAAATCAACAAGTGCCTATTCAACTTTCATAGGAGAAGGTGTGGTTTCATGGCTTTCAAAAAAGCAAGAAACTATATCTCTATCTTCAACCGAGGCCGAGTACAAAGCTTTGACAACCACTACAAAGGAGGTACTTTGGATCAAGAGATTATTGGTGGAACTAGACATCATGGATTCAGAGGAGGCACCAATCATCTACAATGACAATATATCAGCCCAACACCTTGCATCTAACCCAATCTTCCATGCAAGATCTAAGCACATTGAGATATGCCATCACTTTGTGAGAGAAATGGTGCAAGCCAAGGAGATTGCTTTGGAGCATGTTCCAAGCAATGAATGTGTAGCTGATCTACTTACTAAACCACTTCAAAAGACACCTTTTATGAAGTTCAGATCATCACTTGGAGTGATTAGTAAAGCAATGATTGAACCAAGCTAGATAGCGAGGAGGAGTGTTAAAAATTCACAATTCTAGCTTGACTAGTTTTGGTCATATGACTTGTAAATAGTTAGATGGTCATGATGTGGCTTGTCACACGTGCCAAATAGCATAGGATTCCATTCATAAGGATGTTCTCAAGTAGACCTAAGTGTTAGAACCTTTGGAATGAGTCCAAATTATGCTTAGATACAAGGGAGAAAAAATAGGAGCTATTTTTGGTAATTTTTGCATTGTTGAGGGATCTCCAAGATTCCAACCCTAACTTGGTAGGGATGAAAGATCCACCAAAATTAGCATTAGGGATAGGTTTAGGGCTACTCATACCTGCCCAAAACCGTGATGGATCATGTATATATAGGTGATGATATCTCACCAAAATCAATCAAGCAATTTCATGTTTTTTCTCTCATAATGGTGCAATTGCTCTCTATGTTCATAATTGTTTGAGTACTTGTGATTACTAATGATTATAGGATTGAATGTAGGTCTGGTGTACAGTACTCAGACTGTGGGAGGCCGTACTTTCACACGTGTGAAGCCTTCTTCAAGGATTTGGGCCATTTAGTGAGGTTCAAGCATAGATTTTTGATGGATTTTGATGGTTCAACTTGTGCTAATCTTATGAAATCATAATCTATTGTTTCCCTCATCATTTCAAGTGTTTTAGGATCCTTATTTGCTGTAATTTTTACAGCATCTTCCAAGATGGCCAACTCAAAATCTCTCTATAGGAACTTCAATCTAGAACTAAGGATGATGAACTAGATATAAAAAATAAAAAATTTGTTTGTGATTTCATCCACATTATCTCATGTTTTTATTATTTGAGAGAGAGAGAGAGAGAGAGAGAGAGAGAGAGAGAGAGAGAGAGAGAGAGAGAGAGAGAGAGAGAGAGAGAGAGAGAGAGAGAGAGAATGGGAGTAGGAGCAGGAGCAGGAGTGAGATAAATTTCAAAGTCTGATTAGTGTGATAGCAATCATTAAGTTCATTGCTGATGTGTAGTCATCGACAAGTTTCATAATGTTCATTTACAATTTTGTCTAATTCTTGGCTTACTACACTTCTACATTTCAAGAATTCTAAACTTTCTCAACTAGGTGTTGGTCTAATTAGAGTCGCGCCCAAGTTGCCTCATCTTTGTTTCCCAACAATGTATCACAGCGTGTGTTTTCTGAGTATATTACCACAACAAATTAATAATTTCATGGTCTGACTGTCTCTAATTTACATTCTTGACTCATCTCTAAAATGCACTAGTTCAACAATCATTATGGCTAGCTCATCTTCAAAAATAGACTCACTAAAAAATTCAATGGAGAGAACTTTCAGATGCATAAGTTCAAAATGAAGATGATCTTTATTGACAAGGATATATGAGAAATAATGGATGGCACATTTTTACAACCACAACAAGATCAAGATTCCTTGCAAAATGAAAGATGAAGGATTCCAAAGCCCTTGCAACAATTGTCCTTAATCTAAATTCTAAAAGATTCACAAATTCCAGATGTTCATCACTATAAGGTTTCCAAACATTGAGCTTGATATACCCTCATTAGCTTGTATGAGACTCATGATGTTACAACTCACTTGTACAAGCAAGAAAGAAATTCTTTTTATTCAACATACAAAAAACCACTGGTACTATGATTGTGTCAAATTCGAATCACTTCTTAGCTTGCAACTATAGCTTCACCTATTCTTAGCAATGATGTTATCAAACCTTCATGCATCTTAGGACCATTCAGTCATGCTAGTTAGTGCATAGCCAGCATTGGCATTGAGAAAGTCATATCCGTACTTCTTCAAGACGAAATTAGAAGAAAGCATGAAAATTCTACATCATCTGACACTTCGGTTACTTTATTTTCCAAGAAAAATGTCATTACAAAAAGTATGCAAAACTTCAAAGGTCTTCTCAACAAAGTAAGCAATCAATTGTTGGGACATCAATAGCTTGGCAACAAGCAATGTTGTAGATATAGCAAAGGATTGGGACATGACATCAAAGACCAACAAAACAAGATCCATACAGATGAGAACGATGTGTAAATTTTGTTGCCACTGGACCTTCATATGATCATGGCTGGCAATGCGAGTATCTTGAATCAAGTGCTACACAGCAAATGACCTCAAGACAAGATTGGTTCAAGATTTAATCTAAAGCAAATCAAGCCAAAAAGACCTATCTTGCAGGTGGAGATCTAGCAACTTTTCAAATCCAATTCCAAAATGGAACATCAAGACTTATCATTGATGTATTATATGTTTTTGGCTTGACAAAGAACTTGTTATCGAGCAACTCAAGGTTGTTTATCCAATTTGACATTGTCATATCTTAGATAACCATTCTAATGCTCTAATCAAAGGCTCAAGAGATGGTCATCACTACACCTTGAGTCATGATTATGCTATACTTTTGCAAGAATATTCTCAATGGATCTCAACAATAGATTATAACTAGGTTTAGCATCAACGTGTTGGTCACCTTAACATGAGATCACACATGTTTATGCGTCATATATATTTGGTAATGGATTACAAATCACTACCTTTTCTTCTTCTTACAATCGCATTTGTGAGGCTTCATATTTAAGATTACTTGGAAATTGCACATGTTAACGGTCTGATCGTGGTGGCATCTGATGGCGCTGGCATTGGCGCTGGTGATGGCGCAAGGGCAGTCTCCTCTTTTTGCTAACGGTGAGGGTGTTTTAACCCTTGATGTGGATATGGCTACTGAGCAGGCCCCAGCTCTTCTTGTTCCCACCTTGAACAGCCCGCAGTGTCTTCTTGACCCGGCTGCCTCTTCACCCCCGCTTCAGCTTCTTCTCTTTTCCGTGCTCTGCCTTGCTGCGGGGATGGCATGCTGCCTCGCCCCACGTGCTCTCCCTTACACCCTTCAGCTCCCGTTGCAATCTCTTCCGATCGTCTCTCTGTTGTTTCTGCCCATCCTTTGATAGCTTCTCTTTGCACGTTGTCTTCTCCACCCTCTTTCTTTTTCCCTCCTGATGCTGTTTGCTTCCTTGCATTGGGCCCAACTGGTGAACTATCTGCTTCTGCTTCCTTCTATGCCTCAAAATTTATCCACCCTCGGTTGGTTGGAACGCATCATGGGCTCCTCCCCTTCTTCCATCCCATCGTCGCCTCTCAGGGAAGCTCTCCACCGACGCCTCCCTTGCTAGGCCAGAGTTCGTTCACTCTGCCAAAGTCGGTTGTTCCACCCCAGTTGCATGTGTCTGTTGGCAGAAAGATTGGCTCCAAGGCTCTCCGACCGCCACCTTGGCAGCAGCCCCTGCGCCTGCCGCGTTCCAGACCGGTGATGCTCTTCTCGCCTCTACTGCTGCTGCATGGGATCAAGCGGAGAGGCAGGCAGCCAAGGAAGCCTGGTCGTCCTCCTACCAAGCCAGAGAAGAAGCTTGGGCAGCCTCCTCTGCCGCGGCCTCATCGATCGCCCTGCTGCGTTCCAAAGGATTTCAATCAGACGTTGTTGATGCTGGCAGAACAGAAAGCATACCTGCGTCCACTGGTGGTTCCTCTCCTGCGGCTGGCGTCTCAAATTGCTGATTTGCTCTCCGAGTTACTCACTCTTTTGCGGCAGCTGGTCCAAGGGTTCGCTCATTCCATCTTGATCCATCTCTTTTTGCCTCTCATCTTGATGCTCTCTCCAGCAGTTCCGTGGTTGCTTACTTCATGGGGAAGCCCCCTTATGCGATAGTGTTAAACGCTTTGAAGAATCCCGTTAGGAACGCCTTAACGTTAAGGTGATTGGTTCCCAAGCTTTGGGCAAAGGCTTCTTTCTCTTTAGGTTTGGAAGTGCGCAGGAGGTTAGCATCGTCCTTACAAGTAGACCGTATCTGTCTATGTCACTAGATACAGATGCCTTCTCCATTGATAATTCATCCCAGATGGAAGTTCCAGTTTGGATTGAGCTCCCTTTCTTTCCGCCTAAACTGTTGTTGGCGCTCAATGTTGTGCTTCCTAGTCTCGGCAAGGTGCTGCTGATTCAGCCCACTAGAATTCACAATCCCTCCCCTCATGTTCGGGCTTGTTTGTGTGTTGTAGAAGCTGGCTGAACCTCCTGTCGAACGCCTGCAATTCCATTGTGGTGATCGTGTCTATCTCCAAGTTGTGGTTTTCAAGGGTTTGTCAGATTCTTGCTATCGTTGTCGCCGCCATGCGGTTGCTGCCTTCCTCCCAGGCGTCCTTCTCAACGATATGATGTGCAGCCTGCTAATTCCCCACTTGGGCAGCCTGCATTTGTGGTCTCTATTCTGCCTCTCCGACCCTCCGCTGCAGCCCCGCTGCTGCCCACTCCGACGCTGCACCAGCAACTGCCATCGCCACCTCTTTTGTGCCCTGCTATATCTGTCCTATCTACCTCTTTTGAGCCTCAAGGGAGCGGTCCAATGACCACCGCTACACTGGTTGATAGTCTGGATCATGATGTTTTTTCCGCTCCTTCTCTAGTGCACCACCAGCTCTCTGTTGTTTGCTCCGCATTGTGTTGCGTGGCCACAGGAGCCTCAGCCTGTTCTGCCTCTTAAACCAATCTCGAGCTTGCCGGGAGAGGCCTCCTCCTCTTTGCCACACCTATGGGCTGACTATCCGCCTGAGGAACTCTTCTCGTCCTTGCTGAACACGTCTGTTGAGCCTGCCAGTTAACATTCTCTGGACAACCAGCAACAACCTTCGAGTCCTGCTCTTCACCAGAGTGCTTCAATCTATGCTCGTTCCGGCGCGCGTGCCTCCTCACTTTCGACGTATTGGCTTGTGACAGTCCCGACGAAAAAGCGCCAACTTGTTGGGAAATCTTCTGTAAACCTCCACCTCATCTTACAACCCTTAAGAGGTATATGCGTTCTGAGCTCCTTGCTGCTCTTGCTCCTGCTCCTACCTCTACTTCTCCCTTGGCTGTATCCTTGTGTGCTAAGGACTTCTCTTCTCGGGTGGTGATATGAACATTTACTCTTGGAATGTTAGAGGCCTCAACGACCCGGTGAGGCGTGCTTGCTTGTCGCAGGTCATTACTACTTATCCTCGCTGCAACGTGGTAATTGCCTTGCAAGAAACAAAGTTGTGAGAGTTCAATCAACATTGTTTGGTCAAGAAATTCGCGGCCTCCTTCCATTATGCAGTTTCTCTTGCGCAAGGGATGTGTGGGAGTGTTTTTACCCTTGTCTCTCGTGATTGGCAAGTGCTCTCTACTTTCGCTGATCCTGCTGGCAGGTGGGCTCTCATTCAGTGCGTAAGCACGATTTTGCCTTTTCTATTCTTAACCTTTATGCTCCCTCCACCGCTCTGCATCGTATTGATTTTTGGTACAATCTTCCTCCTATCAGGGATGACTGTCTCATTGTTCTCGGCAACTTTAACATGTACCTCCAAACCATGAATGACTTGAATAAGGTGTTGATCGAAGGATGCTTCTTCATGTACCTCCAAACCATGTCCATCTTGATACTGTTGCGTCGGCGCCTCAAAGGGCGCTGGGACTTGAGCGGTTTTTCCGACACGCGCTTAAGTCTAACATTCATCCATCATGCACTTACGTAAAAGCCAACTTAGAAACGTAACAAGCTTACCATTCAAACTTAAGAAAACTGGAATTCCAACCAACCCGAAAGCCAATTCAGAATCCGTCCCCAAAAGGTAACCAAAGGCAAAGACAAGCCACACATGAAACCCAAGGCATAGTATAGTGGTCGCCAAACTGACCAATTGGCATAGCGGCGAGCCAAACGTCGATGACGTAGACCCTTGGACACCGGCGACGCAAAAAGGTTGTAGTAAGGGTCCTTCCACTTGGACCAGTCCCGGAGGCGAAATCGAAATGGTAATCATCCCCAAGGATCAACTTTATTAAATTTGGAAGAGGTTACATTCATACATAGACTGACCGGTCTCGGGGCCACCAACATGTGCTGGGCATTGTGCCTGGCTCGTGCTGGTAGAGGGAGCTGAGACCTGGCGACTAGATTCCTGGCGCTGGTTGAGCTGCCCAAGTTTCTGTCTGCCGGACTCCCCCTATAGTTCTGGTGTGATTCGGCGCACCCCCTCTCTGTCCTGGAATATAGTGCTTTCTGGTAAAGCACGCTTTTTAGGACTTAGTTTTTATTTTGCTGATTAAGCCTGGCAAAATCAGTCTGGCTCCTGAACATGGGTCCCGGGAGCCGTCCCGGCAGCAGAATCAACTTGCTTCCTGACTAGGCCATGACTCGAGCTCCAGAGCTAGCTCATGACTTGTGACTACTTGACTGGCTCACCATAGGTCGGAGGCTCAGTCTTTGATGTTCTAACTTGCTCTGAGACCTTAGGGAGTGTCACCCCTTAGAGTCTTACAGGGCACGTTGGGTGCACCCGAGTCAGCTTTACAACATCCTCTCCTCATTTGAGAAAGCTGATGTCCTCATCAGGGCCAAACTAGAACCTAAGAGACATGGCACGGGCTTAATTCACCGGCCAAACTTTATTCACATATACAAGGGCACGGGCTTGATTCATCGGCCAAAGGAGACCAACTGTAAAGAGAGGTAAAACATTGTTTTTGCACTCAGCACAGGAAAAGTGTGGATCTAGTTCACTTACGTAAAACCTGTGTAAAGCTGCTGCATTTAGATATTAGACTGAAGCTCACCTCTTCGATGAAAAAAGACGGCTTACTTTATTAACATGAAAGAAAAAGGTACTTACGGCTCTCTTAAGCCTCAGATATATCGTTTTTGTCGTACGTCTGGTTGAGTCCCCTAGGACTCTAGGTTTTTCGTTTGGTCGTCCAGGTTGAGCTCCTTGAGCTCTGCATCGACACTTGGATCCACCTATGATGTAGAAGCTGTAGGCAATGTTGGCTCCATTTGACCTCGTGTCAACTGGTTTGTCACTGATGGTTGTCGTTCATTAAAGAGATGAGCTTTCGTTTGATCACACAAGTTGAGCTCCTTGAGCTCTGCATCGGCACTTGGATTCACCTTTGATGTAGAAACTGCAGGCAATGTTGACTCCATTTGGTCCCGTGTCAGCTGGCTTGTCTGCCCTTCATTAAAGAAGTGAATGAGATTAGAAGGGATGGTTGGCTAAGGTTCATTTGTGTCGTTTCTTTCTAGTTGGTCCCCTGGCACAACTCTGACGACACAAGGTCTCCTGCCATTATATAATACACAAGGTTAACCCCTTCAAAACGAACCATGCACAACTGAATCACTCCTTGGTGGCTATGCAAAAAGTGGCAATTTCTTTATTCATTATAAACTACAATGTTTTTCTCATTTAAATAAAACAAACACAAATTAGTAATCTTTTAATCTTACATGTACATATATACATCAAAGCTATTTGTGATCTTCCGCTCACCTTGTTTTTTTCCTGTGATAAATCATTCTATTCAAAACATTTTCTTCACCAAATGTGTGAGGACCTCCCAAAAGATTAGCAAGCAGAGATACTACTTATTCTTCAAAACTTTAGCAAGTAGTTATGCCACATATTATTGGGCTTTTTGGAAATGCAAGAGTAGTGAAAATTCTCGGCTACCCACTTATTCTCTTACACATAGATACATAGAGCTTGTTCCAAGAAAACAACACATCAAAAGAACCAAAATTGCTAAAAGATAAATAAAACAACATTCTCATTTTATAAGAGTAAAAAACAAAACGACAATTGCATTTTAGAAAAATCAAAATTTGAAAAAAATTATTCACAAATGTTGGAAAACTTAATGACCATGCTCAAATTCACCCAAAAGCGATATCTCAATCTCAGCTTTTGCTATTAACTAGATAATTGCAATCATAACAAGGTGATTTATACATCACCAAAAGTTTTGCCTTCAACTTCAACTTGAGCTTTAAATAGTTAGAAATAAAAAAAAATCAAAGATTGCATTTTAGAAGGATTGAAAAACTAGTCTCTATCGCTAACAACACAAAGAAAAGCCACCTTTCCAATGAAGTTTATACCTATATTTAAATTGATTATGAATGGCGGTTTGCTTATGGGTTTTATAAAACATCCCCTACGGTGCTATTGCGTCACTCCATTTCCCTTCTTAGTTAGCTCTTTCTTCTTCTGCGTATGTTGCATGCTGCGCTAGCTAACTAGCTATGGCAGCGGCGACCCTTAATCCGCCTTCCTCCTCCTCCTCCTCCACCTTACTGCCTTATCGCTCGCCAGCTTCACACACACAAACCGCCAGGGCGCACTCTTCCGGATGCTCAATTGCCTTTCCTTACGCACTCTCTGAACTCCAAGATCGACGCCTTAGCACTGCATCTCTTCTTATACTAGGGCGGGGCTTGGGCAGCCTCACATGGCGTCTGCAGGCCAGACATTCCGGACGACCTGCTGCAAAATCTCGCAAGGCTGAGGTACGTCAAGCATTTTTTCTGAATTTGTGAACGAAATGAACGATAGATTTTTCGGTTCATGGCATCAGTTTATCATCCTTTAAGCAATAGGCTGTACCCATTTTCTTCTGTGAACGAAATGATCTATAGCACTTTCTTCGGTTCATGGCATAAGTTTCTCATACTTAGGCTCTACCTGTTTTCATCTGTAAATGAGATGGACTATAGATCTTCTTCTGTTCATGGCATCAGTTGATGATACCTTCAAGTTCTAGGCTCCACCTGTTTGAAGTTTACAGTTCTGAATCCGAAATTGTGGCATGCTCCCCCAACAGATGAATTGCCAGGATGTCCAATCCAGTTTTCCACCAAAACAGGCATCTGCTTGGTTTCCCAGAAGACTTTGTAAACTTCTTGGAAGTCATGAGCCTTAATAGGGAGAGAGAGGCTGGCGTGCAGTCTCGATTTTGAATTCTGTGTGCTTCTTAACCAGTTTAATCTGATGCAGTATTTTGATTGTGATGATCTTTAAGTCATAACCGTTTTATTGTAATATAGCATGTATTGGTGAATCTCAAGATAAGTGTAAAATATATTTGCTGATTGGAGTTGTTCCATATGTCATCCATGTTTTTCCAGAACAAAAGCAGTGCAAACATGAATGCTGAGTATTTGAAAGAGAGCTCCTAGATTGCTGTTTGTATCATTAGAATCCTTCTTCACACTTGATACATGAACATCATCAAATTTTGGTTTTTTGGGAACAGAAATTTGAGAGAGCATTTGCTGAGCATTTTACTGGGGACGATGACCTAGAAGATGAAGAGGAAGAAGACAACAACTTGGACTTGCTTTTCCAGCTTGTTCGAAATTTCATTCGAAAGATCTCAACCAAGGCCACACGCATAGCAAGGGCTATCCTGCCTCCTGCATTGTCAACAGATCTAGTGCGTCTAACTGTTCAATGTTCCCCCTCGATGTGTATGACGAATTTTTGGAAGTTTCTTGTTACACTTTAGTTCATGTATGCCTATTAGTTAAACTATAATCATGTATTGTTAATTCTGGAGAGCTTATAAGATTAAACCAGAATACTCATAATGATTTTTATAAAATGGTTCTTTGTTAGGGGTATTGGGAGTGAACTTTTGAAAATTTTCATCAATTATTTTGCAAATGTTTCAACTTTTCATTTTGAAACCATATCTTCAAGGTTCTTCTTGGAAGTTTAAGGTGCATTTGCATGCTAATCTTGCTACTTGCAATGGGAGCTGGCTTTTTGTAGGTTGCCTTTTAGAATATGGGGACTTTTGCTAGATGCCCATCACTAGGCAAGCGAATAATGAACAGTACACTATGGAGCAACAGTGAATCACATTCTCCATCACAATGAGTCATCAAAAGAATGCACATCAAGTAGAATACCAAAGCCCTAACACTTGAGTTAGGAGTTTTGCAGCTTGGCCAAGCATTACTAGGGACAGAACTTTGTTGTAGCAAAAGCAAATTTGAGTTCCATTCTTATTAGACAACTCATGCTCTAAATTGTTGATGATGTTGAGTTCAATCATGAATCATTTGGTGTGAGATTTTCGTTCATAACTCTCCCCTACTGAAAAAATTGAAAAAGTTTGTTGTCAACTTTGGGAGCATGTACAAGAGATGCATATTTTGAAGAAAATATCCTATTGTAGATACTGCAAAATGTAGCTAGGCTCTGTTGCATACGAAGAAATACCATGACAATTGAATGAATCGAGATCTAAAGTACAAACACCACATTATTTGGGCCTACTTGGACCCACCAAGATCTAAAGTACAAACACCATGTTATCTGGGCCTATTTTGGACCCTAAGGTGTAATTACTCAATTGGCCTCATTTGTTGGTTTCCTAGTGACGTGCAAATTGGTTCATTGGATGCCTAGCTAGATGGGCATGGGTGATGTTAGCTCTAAGTTCTAGCCCTATTATGGTAGTTGCCTGAAAGGTTCCTCAAGAGTTTTTAAGACATTATAAATATGAGCATAATATTGTTGATTGATTTGATGCGTATGAGTCCTTTATAATGCCATCTCCATCAATATGGCCCTCAACTTCATACTTATGTCTACTCCCGTTTTTGTTTTTGCAATGTGTGTCGATTGTAAGCTGTGTATGCTGAATCTTGATAATAAATTCCATAAGTGTACGCATGCAGTTCCATTGGATGCATGTTGAGATTCCATGGTAATAGGTCCTCAATTCATGGATGTATTGTGTGAGGACGAGTATGAGATTGGTCCATGATTTTTTAGAGGCATTCCTATTCACAGGTCAAAAACAAAAGAACATTGTAGTACTTCGTGAAAAACCAAACATTGGAATTAGTCTACTTTATCAATATGTAACACTATGGTAGAGACGAACTCACTAGGTGAAAATACTCTCCTTAGTTAATGAATGTATTGTGTTAGGGAGTAAGTCATGTGCTTGCAGCGGCTAGGTTCTTGTAATGGTAATGATGGCATCATGGTGGAACTACTTTTATGTTACTAGTTGTGCTCTAGCACAGTCCTGACACGACCAGTTACTAGGGGCCGAGGGCCATGGCATTGGCCGGGGCCAGTAACTGGGATGGACACCAGGGGACCAGTTGGGTCTAGTGCATCACAGGCAGTGACCCGGTGTGACTGCTTGACAAGATGTCAATAGGCGGAGTTATGACTACATGGACCCTAGTCGTCAACAGCAGAGGTGCCTCTACAGGAACTAGCCAACAGTTAGCTGGGGTGACCGTTAGTGTCACAGGTCCATGATGGGGCTTGGGGGTGGTGCCTCAGAGTCACGCACTAATGGCGGGTAGTGGATTTCATGGAACCATGGGGATTGATCACCCCTGCATGGCAGCCATGTGTCCCAGGCCTAGAATAGCAATCAGATAGATTCAAGAGGAGGGCACCTATGGTTGGGTGGATCATTCGACACACCGGCCATTAGAATTTTGAGAGCTCCAGGAGATTGGAGTGTAACATTTGGTATCAGAGCCTCGTTCTAGAGAGAGAATGCTCAATTCTATAGAGAGAAGGTGCAAAAAATTTCTGATTTTGCAGGATTCTTGAAGGATTTGAGGGGGAAAAAGTGGAGAGACAGTTCTTAGGAGGAGCAACAGATCCAGCACCCAGCTACAGCTTGACATTTTGGTCCAGAACAGTGGGTCTATGCAACTGTTACAGATCATGAAGACATAAGGAAAACAAATAGTATAGATCTAAGGGGGGTTTTGACAGTCGAACTTTCGTGCACCTACAAGACCAAGGAGCATGAAGAGTGCAATATGGTCTCTTCAGATGTTGAGATGGTACTTGATTCGGGTGCTACTTCACATATTGTTTCTAGCAAGAACATTGTTTTGAATCTTTCTCCTATCTCTTATGAAAAGCAAGTTATACTAGGAGATGGTAGCATGCATAGAGTTGAAGGAATAGGAGATCTAAGACTAAGAACCTTAAGGGAACAATAGTTCTTAATGAAGCCCTCTATGTTCCTTCTTTGAAAAAAGACCTTATCTCTGTAGCAAAAGTTATTGATGCAGGATTAAAGGTATCTTCTGATGTGGATGTATGTTGAGTATTAGACATAAAAACAAAAACTGTTGTAACTCATGCAACAAGCAAAAGAAATCTTTATTACTTAGGGGTTTTACCAAATAAAAAGGATTTGCATGTAGTTTCAGACTTAGATGTTTTATGGCATAGAAGATTATGTCATGTGTCTTTAAAATTTCTTCATGAAAGAAGCTCAATAGGATGTGAGATCCAAGAAGGTGTTTTTAATCTCCAATGTGTTATTTGTTACAAAGGGAAGATAGAATCTTTCCGAGCTAAGAAGCCTTTGGTAATGGTTCATACTGACATCTGTGGTCCTATGAATGTTCCTTCATCAGATGATCTCAATACTTCATTACATTCATAGATGATAATACAAGGATGTGTATTGTGTATTTTATAAAGCAAAGATCCAAGGCATCTGAAATGTTCAAGGATTTTCAAGCTTTTGCAGAAAGGACTACAAAACACAAACTCATCCTTTTAAGGTGTGATGGAGCAGGAGAGTACATTTCTAATGAGTTTCTAGACTATTGCAGACATAAGGGCATTACACATCAAGTTACTACAGCCTATGCTCCCCAACACAATGGAGTTGCTGAAAGAAGAAATCGGACTTTGGTGGAGGCAGCCAAGTGCATGCTTGCACATGCACATCTTCCCAAAAGATATTGGGCTGATGCAATTGTAGCAGCCAATTACCTCTTCAATCGAGTATTGAAAACTTCTTTATATCCAAAATCTCCATATGAACTACGGTGGGGGAGAAAGCCAAGTATTGCTCATGCAAAAGTTTTTGGATGCTTAGCACATGTGTTTGTGCCAAAGGACAAAAGAATAAAGCTGGATCAACATTCCAAAGTAGGTATATTCATTGTGTATGTAAATAGCACTTCTTACTACAGAACTACTTTGGAATGTAGAGAAGTTGTTTTTGAAGAAGAAAAATTTTTAGATGATATAGATCGAACGAGATTCGATTTTTATGATCCATTTGTTTCTAAAGTGCCTAAGCCAAGTGCAGGGCCATATGCAGTTTTGCATGATGACATGCAAGATTCAGGAAGCTCATCGAGACCAAGGAGAATTCAGCATGGAGATATACCTGAAGAGCTACTTCGAAGATCCTTGAGGCTTGGTAAGGAGCCCATGAATCAACATGACTATCTTGTGGAAGTGTTACGAGCTCGTAACCAGTGCCGAACCCTAGAGAACACAGATAGGTCAGATACCACAGTCAGGGTCGTGTCCAGCGTACATGACCAACAGGGCAAGACAATGTGAGTAGTGTGCCCCAGCACGGTCCATAGCCATGGCGGGCCTAACACAGCCTAGGGACCCTGTCAGCAGGATAGGGCCCCCAGTTGGGTCCCGACGTGCAGTCGGCCACGTCAGTGACACGTGGCCGACACTTGGCAGTAGCATGCTACCAGTCCTCACACTGGGCTAGGAGGGGCTTACTCTATATCAGGGAGTAGGCAAGGTTGGGTGGATCAGTTAGTGTTTGCCCTACTGTGGTGTTAGGATCTATTACACTGGTATCAGAGCCATCTCCATCTTTGGGAGCTAAGTAGCAGCAGTAGAGAAAGTCAGAAAGGTGTACAGATACTTGGAGATTTTCAGAAATTAGAAGAGCAGGGACAGCTTCCTACTGACCAAAAGTCTGTAGGAAAGTTTGCTTTTTAGATAGAAATTAGTCCAAATTTCTAGAGCAGGTCCAACGCTGCAAATTCAGTCTTCATCTCTGATTTTTGCCATCAGATTCAGGGAGTCAGAGCGGATTTTTGAGGAGAAAGGGTGGTGCTGATCCATCGCTGAGGGATCAGAAATCTACCTCTGAAATTTCAGAGAAATCCAAGGAAATTTGAAGGGTTTTCAAGCAAATTTTCTTAGCAGGGCCAGAGCTGGACAGGGAGGTGAAAAATTGGTTTTTCATCACTGTTTTTGAGGATTTTTCAGTAGTTTGAACATCAAACTAGATTGCCACAGACTAGCGACCTACTGCCTGAGTTCAGATCAGAGATTCAAGCAAAGATTGGGCCTTAAATTTCAGAAAATTGGGCCAGACAGAGGGCTGTCCAGCCAGCGAGGGCAGAGATACAAAAAATTCCGGATTTTTTGTTGAAAAATTCTGGTTTTTACTTAGTTGTTGGAGCCCCACACCTGAAATCAGATCAGTCAGCTACTCAACTCAAGAACTAGGAAATTTGGCATCGTTTTGAAGTTTCAAATTGGCATTTTCCTGGACAGCAGGTCTGAAATCTTGGGGAAAAGAGCTGAAAGGGTTCCTCTTCGTAATTTCTTTGGAAGTACAGTCCTCAGAAACAGCTAAGTCATCTTTCCTTTCCCTTGTACAGTTGTAAATTAGTCTTTTAGACTTTTTTCCTTCAGAAGTTAAGGTAGCTCTCTTTAACCTATTGATTAACTTTAACATAGTCATTTATTTCTAACACCCTCCTTAAATGACAATGCAGAAAAACTGAAATCTTCACCATGTAATAAAGCCAACACGTGGTATTAAATTTAAAGCTTGCGTAAAGCTTCAAATCTGACTCTAGGCAACGCCTTAGTGAAGAGGTCGCAATATTATCCTCTGTAGGACAATACTCAAGTAAAATGTCGCCATCATGAAGTCTCTCCCGAACGAATTGATAATGGATCTCGATGTGCTTCGTCCTCGCATGAAAAACCGGATTCCGTGCAATGGCAATAGCACTTTGACTATCACTCAAGATAAGAGTGGCAGAGGGCTCGCTTGCTTGACCAAGAAATTGCAGAATTTCCATAGAAAAAGCAATGTCCACTTGTATCCGAGTCACTAAAACCAACCAAACATGCATCATCACAAGCTGCATGAATTGACTCATGAGTGAGACACTATAAGAAATGTTCGGTTTTGAATTACATAGGTAATGAGACAGCCAATAGCTTGACAATATAAAGTAGTATCAAATGGTTCACCATCACCTTGACTACTTAATTTCAGGCCTGTCTCCATAGGTGTAGCAACTGGCTTGCAATCTCCATCCTGAACCGCTTCAAAATCTGCCCAATGTAGCGTTCTTGAGAGATGAAAATTCCAGCCCCTTTTTGTACAAATTTTAGACCATGATAAAAGTGCAATAGGCCTAAATCTGAGGTTTCAAAAACCATACCAAGATCAAGTATTACGGCATCAATCTGCTGCTCATTACTTCTCGTAATAATAATATCATCAACATAAAGCAAAATAATGATGATATAATCTGAAGTATGCTTGACATAAAGAGTAGATTCGCTAGGACTATTAGTAAACCTGCGATCACAAAAATAGGCATGTATCTTTTGATACCACATCCTCGAGGCTTGCTTCAGTCCATAAAGTGCCTTCTTGAGAAGACAAACTTTATCTTCTTGGCCTTCAACCAAAAAACCAGCAGGTTGTTGAAGGTACACTTCCTCATTGAGATCACCATTGAGGAATGCTGTCTTTATGTCAAGTTGCCGCAAACACCAACCAAAATGGGGAGCCAAAGAGGTTACTGCCCTCATGGTAGTCATCTGAGCAGTAGGAGAAAAAGTCTCCTCATAATCAATCCCCTTTTGCTGAGCATAGCATTTGGCAACAAGCCTTGCCTTGTACCTTTCAATGGTACCATCTGCCTTATACTTGATTTTGTGTACCCATTTAGAACCAATTGCCTTCTTCCCATGAGGAAGATCAACAAGAACCCAAATCTGGTTCTTCATGAGTGAGTCATGACTCATACTCATCTTGCATCACATCCTCCCAACATTTTACTCCCTTGGCCTGCTCATGGAAAACAGGTTCTTCCGCAACATCTCCATGAGATGTAAGAGCAAAATTTGAAAAATCAGCATAGTCCACTGATTTTGTAGAGGCACGTGTCTTTCCATCATAAAAAGAACTTTCTTTTCTGTCCCGCAAAGTCAATAGCAGCCATCGTGGGACTGTTTTGGCACATTCTTAATGTACTTTTCTTCACCATTAGGTAGAATGATGACTACAATTCCAATTCCATGAATAGAATAAGATGCATTATCCACACATTGTACCTTGCTTCCATTTTGCACTTTCACTAATTTAGTGAATGCTTCTTTGCGAGAAGTCATATGACGAGTAGACCACTATCAATCACCCATTCAATGGGCTGAAAATCAGCAACTTGCAAAACAGAACCTGAATTCCTCATAGATGTAGAAGTACTAGTAGAAGCAATATTAGACACAAAAGCAAAGTCTTGGTTGAAGAGATCACCACTAGCTTCAAGCTCTTGCTCCAAAGTAGCAAGTGAAGCACTAGTATCAATTCCTTTACTCTCCTCTTTCACAAGCTTCTTCTTACAATCCTTGATGAAGTGCCCATACTTCTTGCAATAATGGCACTTCCCTTTCTTCTTTTGAGTGTTGACATCTTGACCTCCAATGGGCTTTTGCTCATCCTTGGAAGGAGGCTTCCCCTTTCCTTTTGACTTGCCTTTGCCCTTGCCTTTCGTGAAAAAAGCTTGATCTTGTTGAGTGTCACCCGCAAAATTTTGCCTCGTTTGCTCCTCTTGAAGAAGCAGCCCAACAAGTTAATCAAAAGAGAGTTGCTGTCCCCTACTCAAAGATGAAACAAATGGAAGATAAGAGGAAGGTAATGAGTTGAGAGTAATGGAAACAAATTGAGCATCCTCAATTATCTCATCAATATTGAGAAGCTCCTCACGAAGATCTTTGATCTTCGTCAAGTGATTGGTCACTTGATCCCCTTCTTGCATCTTCAACAAAGAAAGCTGACTTTTGAGATACACCACTCTTGCTGGATTTTTGACTCTATACATAGTATAAAGTGTATCCCACACACTTTTAGATGTCTTACAAGACCTAATATGAGGTAAGATAGATCTTTTCACAGCAAGAGCAACCATAGAATGTGCTTGTGCATCCCTTCTATCCCATTTTTTTGGTTCTTCCGAAGATGTAGAAGAAGATGATGATCCACGAGGTGTAGGAGGTGCCAAAGAAGGAGGCCTTTCCTCATCACCATTGACCAAATCCCACAGCCCTTTCGCTATGAGAAGATTCTTTATCATGTAACTCCACAAGGAGTAGTTTGTGCCATCCAACCGATTTTCACTAAACAAAGAACCGATAGCTTCCGATTCTTTAGCCATTATCTCCAACAGAATTTCAGCTTGTAGTAGATGGAAAAGAGAGCCTTTCCACAACCAAATCTCCTCACAAAATTTGCAGCAAACAAAGAGCTGAAAGTAGGAGCACAAGATGTCTTTCAATCTGCAACCAAAGTGCCCAAAAGATAATGGATAGATGGCTGTCTTTCTACACAAAAAAGCCAGCTTCTTGAAAATCAGTTTAGCTTCGATTGAAGCCTACACCAAAACCCAATTAAGAAGCCAAATAGTGTGATCACATTCCAATAGGGTTGTTGAAAGCGCCCTATTGCTTGCTGAGAATCTGCAAATTTCCAGCCACAAGTTGACCTAACCCTGTTAGGGTTTGCTGAATTTTGGGCGCCCTCCTACACAAATGCAAACTTGAAAACAAAAATAGGAAGATAAGGGGACACCACAACCAAAAATCAGTAGCAGATTTTTGGGCGCCCTCCTCCAAACAAAACTTGTTGAAAACTGGTTGCATAAAAGTCTGATTTGAGATTCCGATTTTTGGGTGCCACAAATTGCTCCTCCAAGATCTTTGATGGGTGCCCTCCTTCAACCTAAAAAGAGACGAAAAAGCTTATCCAAACTCCACTTGGAAAGATCAGCAGGATGCTGAAATTTCAGAACAAAAAGTAGAGAAGCTCCTCTTCTGGTAGGCCGCCAGCATACAAGCTTGCTGCAGATCCGGTAACTCTGATACCATGTAGGAAAGCAAGAGTCAAGTCACCAAGATCTAGTTATCAATCAATCTCCACAAGAAACAAGAAAGAAGAGGCTGGGCGCCCTCCTCTAAGAGAGAGAGAGAGAGAGAGAGAGAGAGAGAGAGAGAGAGAGAGAGAGAGAGAGAGAGAGAGAGAACGGCAACAAGAGCAATGGAGAGCAATGCTTAGCCAAACTGAAAAATGTGACACAATAAGCCAATATGTACTCTACCTACTTATTGATTGTAGGGCACCCCCAAAAGTCAAGTTAGGGCCCCTAAACCAAATTAGACCCCTAAGGACCCATGAGTCAGTACATGACCAAAATTGGGTCCAACTGAACTTAAGACAAACTTAAGATGGCCTAAATAACTAAATACCCATGGTTACACAAATCTCGACCTTTTGGGTCAAAGTAACCTATGGAGTAAAATTAGCATAGTCATTTATTTCTAACAGAGCATCTATGGCCTAAAGCAATCAGCAAGGGCCTGGTTCCAAAAGAAGGATGAAGGTTTGAAGTTTCTTGGTTTTACTCCTATTAGTGCTGATCCAAATGTTTACACAAAGTACCTTAATGGGAAAATAGTAATCATTGGTGTTTATGTCGATGATACATTGATTGCCACTAAGTCCATAGAAAATATGGAGATAGTCAAGAAGCAAATATCCTCTATATTTGAAATTGCAGATATGGGAGAAGCCAAAGATTATCTTTGTGTGCAGATTGAAAAGAAAAACTCTAACTATTTCCTACATCAATTTTCTATATTTCAAAGCTTCTTGATAGGTTTAACATGCAGGATTGTAAGGGGAAAATGGTTCCTATGCCTACAGGAACCATATTATGGAAGGATGATTGTCCGACAACCAAGGAGGAAAAAGAGCAGATGGCTCTTATTCCTTATCAACATCTCATTGGTTCCCTTGTATACATAGCAACTTGGACTAGGCCTGAAATAGCTTTTTCAGTTTTCAGCCTTAGTCAATTCAATGCTAATCCAAGTTTGAAACATTGGAAATTAGCACAACATGTTTTGAAATATCTCAAGCATACTATAAACTATGGACTCATTTTTCCCATGACAAAAGCATAGAGGTAATCACCTATAGAGATGCAAGTTGGATGTCTAGGAAGGATGATTCAAAGAGCATCTCTGGATGTGTTTGTCTAGTTGCAGATGCTGCTATTTCATGGGTATGTAAAATGCAATCCATTGTTGCTCAATCATCTTGTGAATCGGAAATTGTGGCAGCAACAAAAGCGTGCAATGAGATCTTATGGATGCAATACATTTCGAACCAGCTTGGAGTTTTTCAAGAAAATCCTAACACTTCAGCTATCTTACTAAGCAAGGATTCAGTATTTCATCGAAAAACTAAGCACATAGCTATGAGATATCATCACATCAAAGATTTGGAGGAAAAACAAATCATCGAAGTGGAGTATGTGCTAAGTGAAGACGTGGTAGCCGACATCTTCACCAAACCATTGGATAAGAGCTTATTTGAAAAGCATCGGGAGGCATTGAAAGTTATTTATTTAAACAAGTTTAAGGGGGAGTTGTTGAACTTATAAACCTAGCTAAATAAATTGAACATGGCACATGGTCATACTTGGGTCTAAATTTTTAAGGCCCAAAATAACTTAGGCAAATTTTTTTTGCTACAAACTCGTGGGAGGCCTTTTTGCATGATGATGGCACATAACCATTTTAGTTTGGTAGACCCCCATGCATATGTGCATGGGGGAGAATAAGTTAGTTTGCCAGCTATCATGACATGAGTTATGGACTCGGCTCATTACATTCGCCGCGTCCATTTACATTTACAGTTGCTTTACTTTATGCATAAGCAGGCCTTGGGTCCTTTCTTATTCATTAGTGACATTCAGACTATATGGTTGGCCTTTGTCCTTATTATTCATTATTAGGCCATTTGGACATATTACTGGAGAGTGGGGGCCTTCTTGGAGGGCGCACTATTATCCCTCCTAGTTGGGCCCTAGCCACTGGACGCTTCCTTTTAGGGCTTCCTCTTGGCTATAAGTAGGGAAACTGTGTCATTTGTCATTCAGCTGATGATATTGATCTCTCTCTTTAGCCTCCTTAATCTCTCTCTTTCCTGCTTTCTAGGGTTAAGTCTTGCTTATGTGTTGCTTTCATAGCTTAAGTCTTGCTTATGTGATGCTTTCATAGCTTAGCTCTAGATCAACTATGGCTCTATTCGTAACTTGGTATCAGAGCACTTTTCTGAGCACAATCTGGAATTTTTTTCTTTGCTGCCTTGCCTTGCTCCTCCATCGCTGTTCCTACAGCTCCATTGCCGCTTTGACAGCCCTGTTCCATCGCTGCTCCTTCCACTCCTTCCTGCCTAGCGCTCCCCCTGTTTTGTCCCCTCTTTTCCTTGCTGCCCAGCGCTCCTCCTCTTCCTTTCCATCGCTGTCCCTGCCTTTCGACCTGTCACTTTCGTCTGATATTTTTCCAGTTTGCAGCCATCTTCCACAGTTAGTTCCCTGACTGTCCAGCGCCCATCCTCATTCAAAAACTACCCAATTCCGACATCATTTGCTATTCCAAACAACCAAAATTCTTCAACCTGTACATCGCTGCCTCAACACTCCCAACTTGTCACTTTTGCCTATTTTTTTCTCCATTTCTAGCCATCTTTTACAGCTTATCAAAAGGCTGTCGCGCGCTCATTCTCCACCACATTTTCAGGAATTCTGACTCCGTTTAATCTTTCAAATTCACATTTTTTCCCTGGCTGTCCAGCGCATTTTTACAGCCCTCGTTTCCCACTTCTCCATTGTTCATTGCTACCTTTTTTCAGTTGTGATGATATTGGTTGTAATAGGCTAATTTGGGGTGACGACAAGAGTAGGCTCCCTCAAGTTTTCGTCTATTCCTTCCACTATCATTATGGCACATTCACCTACCCCGAGTGAGACTATTCAGGAAACCTTATCCGATCAGTTTCGTCGCATGGATGAGACCCTTTTTGGCCTCGTTCTTCGCTTCGATTCAGTTATGACCGGCTTTGCTACTATGCAGCCACAGATTGATTTTTTACAGCCTCATGGTCCTGGTAAAGCTCCTGTTTTTCTTACATTTGGGACTCCCCCTCCATTTGGATTTCCATCTTCTTCTGCTAGTCAGCCTGGTGGTGGACCGTTCACTCCATCTAACCCACCTCCTGGTTTCTTTCCTCGTCCCCCCCTTGCTCGAGACTTTCGTGATATGGTACAGCTTGCTACCTATTCCGGTTCCTCTGACGGGAACTTATTAGAGAAATGGTTTGCTAAGCTTGACACATATTTTCAGATTTACCCTAAGACTGATCCTCAGAAGATCCAGTTGGCTGCTTTACATTTAGATGGACGTGCCGCCACGTGGTGGCGAGTTTATAGAGCTGATCCTGATCGGGAAGGGCTCCATGTATGGCATACTTTTCGCCGTGACCTCCGCCATGCTATGATTGATCTTCAATGGCTTGACCGCCAACGTGATACATTCCGTAGTCTCACTCAGACCAGTGATCTTGCTTCTTTTACAGATAAGTTTATGGAGCTTTCTTATCTTTTCACAGATCTACAGCCCATTGAGCTTATTTCTCGTTACATTGCTAGGCTTCGTGGTGCTTTACGTTATGATGTTTCTTCCTTCTGTCCTACCACACTTGTTGAGGCGATGTCTCTTGCCAGTACTTTACAGCATAAGTACTCTGACACCCTTCCTTCCCGCTTCTCCCGACCCCGTCCTTCTTGTTACGAGCTCGTAACCAGTGCCGAACCCTAGAGAACACAGATAGGTCAGATACCACAGTCAGGGTCGTGTCCAGCGTACATGACCAACAGGGCAAGACAGTGTGAGTAGTGTGCCCCAGCATGGTCCATAGCCATGGCGGGCCTAACACAGCCTAGGGACCCTGTCAGCAGGATAGGGCCCCTAGTTGGGTCCCGACGTGCAGTCGGCCACGTCAGTGCCATGTGGCCGACACTTGGCAGTAGCATGCTCCCAGTCCTCACACTGGGCTAGGAGGGGCTTACTCTATATCAGGGAGTAGGCAAGGTTGGGTGGATCAGTTAGTGTTTGCCCTACTGTGGTGTTAGGATCTATTACACTGGTATCAGAGCCATCTCCATCCTAGGGAGTTTAGGACAACAGTAGAGAAAGCTATCAGAAGATAGGAAGGGTTTCTCAGATTCTCAGAGAGGAATAGAGGAGGAGGATCGCTGTAGGAGCAGCCTTCAAACTTCTGATTTCCACTGAGAAATCACAGTAGCAAGGAGTCAGATTCCAAGTGTAGGTAACTCGCTGAAAAAACAGCTGTTTCTCACTGACTTCAGAGGATTCTTCGTAGTTTTCCCAGCGAAATTAGAGTAGGAAGAAGCCAGCACCTCCATCGCTGTACAGTCAGAGACCTACATCCGATTTCCAGGGAAAAAGTTACTGGTTCTCAGCGAGTTGGAAGCCAAAAAAGAGGAGCAGGGCCAGCGCTGCCAGTGCTTCTGAAAATCTGGTTTTTCAACAAGTTTTTGGGCCCCAACGTCAGAGATTTGGAGCAAGAGGATTCCTACCAGATCAGCGAGTAGGAGACTTCTGAAATTTCAGAACTCAGAAGGGTTTTTGGACTTCAGATTTGCCTTTTTGTGGACAAGTTGGATTGCAATCAGACCAGCGAGCTACTATCCTCAAAAAACCGGGAAATTTAGTACCGTTTTGAAGCCTCAAACTGGCATTTTTCGGAACAGCAGGTCTGAAATTTTGGGGAAAAGGGTTCCTCTTCATTCTTTCTTTGGAAGTACAGTCCTCAGAAACAGCTAAGTCATCTTTCCTTTCCCTTGTATAGTTGTAAATTAGTCTTTTAGACTTTTTTTCCTTCAGAAGTTAAGGTAGCTCTCTTTCAGTTCCGAAGATGACCACTCCTCAGGGACCTGATCAACCCCCGGAGAGAGGCTTCGACGAACTTGAAACAGAAGCCTTGGCTTACAAAAAAGGGAAGGAACCCATGGAAGTGGAAGAACAGGAACAGTTCGCCGAAGAACTCGACAAACTGGTTACCAAGGAGCAATTCCTCCAATTGGTAACAGAAAGTGGATGAACTGAAGTTGGCATTAGCCAATTTCAAGTCCAGTG
Source organism: Diphasiastrum complanatum (assembly GCA_029204225.1). Taxonomy (NCBI): domain Eukaryota; kingdom Viridiplantae; phylum Streptophyta; class Lycopodiopsida; order Lycopodiales; family Lycopodiaceae; genus Diphasiastrum; species Diphasiastrum complanatum. Next base: position 10,526 of record MU833038.1, on the reverse strand, counting down.
TGGACGACTCGTTCGCTGAACTCAAAAACTTGTTTTTGAGTTCCGCGAAAGGAAGCCTTCCCTCCACTTCTCAGTTATCCCCTTCTCCACTTCCATCAGTTTCGGGTGAGACTTTACGGTCTCACCCCAGTGTTTTTAAAGATTTAAAGCCTCCTACTTTTAATGGGGAAGAGAAGGATAGAAATGCAGATATTCTACAAACCTTCCTCAGCAAATGGAAGAACATTCATGCTCTTAAACAGACCCCTGACCATTTGCAAGCAATTGAGGCCAGTCTTTCTTTAGGGCCTATGGCCTATAAGTGGTGGTTAAATCTCCAAGAGACTGGGCAGACTCCCCGGTCATGGAAAGCTTTTGAAGAAGCTTTCCTAAGAGAATTTCTACCAGAGAATGAACTTGATAGAGCCTGGAAAGCCTGGGAAAGAACAGTAATGGACAAGTCCCTCATCCAATATATCTCGTAGTATCGAGAAGCAATTTTAAAGATTAAAAATATGGATGACTATCAAAAAATCAGGGGATTTGTCCGTGGCCTCAAAGATGAATATAAAGTAGAGGTCCAGAGAAACTCGCCTACTACCCTTGAGCAAGCTCTCAGATATGCTCAAATCTATGATAATTCAGTGGGTAGGAAGAGAGTGAGACAGCAACCACTTTCTGAGCAGCTTCCTCAGAAAGACTTTCAATTTAAAAAGAAATTTTTAAAAAGAAAGAAAGAAGATAAATTTAAAGGTGAAGCTCCTCAGAAACGCCCTTCACTCATACAGCCCTTAAAACCAGATGATTTTGAGAAAGCCAAACAAGAACGTTTGTGCTTTGTGTGTATGGGCAAGGGACACACAGTCAGACAGTGTCCCAAGGGGCCTTTCACTAAAAAAGATAAGAAAGATAAAAAACAAGTTCATCTTGTTCAGACTGTAAGTTTCCCCAGTGACTCGGCAGCTTCCGAGATCAAAGTGTATCATGAAGATCATGAACACTGTTGCCAGCTGACCTCTGCAATGCTAGCGAGACCCTTCAGCTTTGGGCCGCATGACCTAGTACGTATGCATGGGAAAGTTGGTAACCAGTCAGTAAGAGTCATGGTTGATGATGGGGCAACCCATAATTTCATCAACCACACCCTGGTTAAAAAGCTTAAACTACCAGAAGTACCTAGTCAGCATAGGTACATAGTTTCATTAGCTAAGGGTGAAGATAAAAAAATATGGGAAACTATGGTAAGTAAGTTAAATCTTGGTATTCAGGGGTACCAAGATCAAATAAACTTTCAGATAATGCACCTGGATCGAACAGACATTGTTCTCGGGAGAGATTGGCTCTACAGTTTAGGACCTTCCCTCCACAGAAACTATCAGGAGAACACCCTCAGCTTTCAGTATAAAGGCCGAGAGATCCAGTTGCATGGGGAGCATGATGTTCCCAACAGCCCTATGGTCTGCAGTTTTGAGCTCTGTCAGCTAATCGGAGACGAAGACCATCAGGTATTCTTATGTGACTTTCAGTTTATTCCTGAAGTTTCTATTTCCAGTTCTATTCAGCAGAAAATCAGTAAATTAGAAACTTTATTGTCTAAATTTAAAGATGTTTTTCCTGAAGATTTGCCACATGGTTTACCACCTAGCAGAGAGGTAGATCATGTAATAAACCTAGTACCAGGTACAGCACCTGTTTCTAAACCTCCGTATCGGGTCAGCCGAACAGAGGATGAAGAAATAACTAGGCAGTTAACAGACTATCTTGGGAAAGGCCAAATTCAGACCAGTAGTTCACCATGGACCTCACCAGTCCTATTGGTGAAAAAGAAAGAGGGGTCTATGCGTCTTTGCGTAGATTACAGAGCCCTCAATAAAGTCACAATTAAGAATAAATACCCTATGCCTCGAGCAGACGAGTTGTTTGATCAACTCGACGGGGCTAAGTTTTTCAGCAAAATAGACCTCAGATCGGGATATCATCAAGTCCGTATAAAATCGGAAGATGTCTCGAAAACAGCTTTTAGGACTCGTCACGGTCATTATGAGTTTAAGGTGATGCCATTTGGGCTCACAAATGCTCCAGCTACCTTTATGACCTTGATGAACAGTGTCCTCAGACCATACTTGGGTAAATTTGTAGTCGTATTTTTAGATGACATCCTCGTTTACAGTAAAACCAGGAAGGAGCATCTAAAACACCTCAGTAAGGTGTTTCGACTGCTCAGAAAGCATAAGCTTTATGCTAAACAATCCAAGTGTGAATTCTTCGTTGAAGAAGTAGCATATTTGGGTCACATTATCTCTTCAGATGGGATTAAGATGGACCCAAATAAGGTTAAAGCCATACTCAGTTGGCTGAGACCTCAGAATATTTTGGAACTTCAAATCTTTCTTGGTCTGGCGGGATATTACAGACGATTTGTCAAGGAATATGCTCAGACAGCAGTCCCTATGACAAATCTCCTTAAGGGGAAGGGAAAGGAGTTCATTTGGGAGTCCGCACAACAGGAGAGCTTTGATGCTCTCAAAACAGCCTTAGCTACAGCACCAGTTTTAAAGGTCGTCGACCCCAATCAGCCATTTGTGGTCGAAACAGATGCTAGCGACTTTGCAGTAGGTGCTGTGCTAACTCAGGGTGGACGACCAGTTGCGTTCGAGAGTAAAAAACTCGAGCCAGCACAGACTAGGTATAGTGCCTATGAAAAGGAACTCTTTTCTATAGTCCATGCCCTTAAGACTTGGAGGCATTATTTGTATGGTGCCAACTTTGAGGTCCTGACAGACCATGAGAGTCTCAGATACCTTTGCAATCAACCTGAGCTTAGAGGTCGGAAAGCTCGTTGGGCAGAGTTGATGCAAGAGTTTGACATGTCTATCAGATATAGGCATGGAAAATTCAATACAGTAGCAGATGCCCTTAGCAGAATGCCTATGATAAACGAGCTGAGTTTTACTCAGATTCGTAATGAGTTACTCGAGTCCTTGAGAGGGAAATGCCAGCATGATGCATTCTTCTCTATTATCTGGAACTCAGTCCAGAACAGACAGTTACAGACTCCAGAACCAGTTCCCGGGGCTGGTGCCAGTTCATCCAAGAATACGGCAGCTTCCGTTGAGGATGATGATGAGTCCGAGTATACGTCGTCAGATGACGTTGAGGATTCTGAGCCTGTATTACCCAAGCAAACCCCAGTGGTTGAGGGTCAGTTGACTCAAGGATTCAAATGGAAACAGTATTCCATTCAGGATGAGTACTTGCTCTATAGAGATAGAGTATGTGTCCCCAATTCAGAGGATTATAGGCAGCAGGTCCTATATGAATGTCATGACAATCCTAGCGCGGGACACCCAGGCATACAGAAGACCTATGAGCTTCTTCGTAGGCAATTTTTCTGGCCCAGTATGAAAAGGGACGTCCACCAGTATGTAACCAGTTGCCAGAAATGTCAAGTAAATAAAGCAGAGCGTTTAAAGGCAGGAGGGTTGTTGCATCCCTTAGAAATACCAGCTGGTAAATGGGAGAGTATCTCCATGGATTTTATAGTAGGCCTGCCTAAAACCCAAAAGGGTAATGACGCTATATGGGTCACAGTTGACCGTCTGACCAAAATGGCTCATTTTATTCCGACCAAAACAACCGTTAGAGCTCCAGAGTTAGCGAGGTTGTTTGTAGACGGGCTATTTAAATTGTACGGTCTACCTTCCGGCATAGTCAGCGACCGGGACAGTAAGTTTACTGGAAATTTTTGGAAGGCAGTATTCCATCATCTCCATACTAAACTTAATATGAGTACCACCGACCATCCACAGACGGACGGTCAAACAGAAAGGGTAAATCAAGTGCTGGAGGATATGCTTCGTGCATACGTCAGCAAGAAGCAGACTAATTGGGAGGAGTATCTCTCGATATTAGAGTTTGCTTACAACAGTACCAAACATTCAGCTACGGGATACAGCCCATTTATGCTGATGTACGGTTTTCAGCCACGCTCACCCACAGCTGTAGGGTTTAAACAAGAAAAAGTTGAAGCAGCCAGAAACTTTTTAGAAGACCTAAACCAGATGATAGAACATGCTAAGCGTAGCATTAGACAATCCCAGGATCGAGCCAGGCATTATGCAGATCCACACAGACGGGATGTGCAGTTCTCCACTGGTGAGAAAGTCTACTTGAGAGTCCCAGTTGACTCTAAAACCCTCAAATCAGGAGTGTGTGCTAAGTTGTCTCCAAGGTATTGTGGTCCCTTTACCATCAGTAGGAGACTAGGCGAGGTCACCTATGAACTAGAACTCCCACACAGCAGTAAGGTTTTTCCAGTCTTTCATGTAAGTCAGTTACGAAAAGCCTTAACCAGATCAGATAATCTGGTAGGGGACAGTGTTCTAGTTCTCCCATTGGATCCTCAACAACCTCCACATGAACCAGAGGAGATTCTTGATAGTAGAGAGACGCAGACTCGTCATACTCTATACCGAGAATATCTGGTTAAGTGGAATGATCAGCCTGTTGAGAATGCCACTTGGGAAAGAGGCAGCGTCCTTCGCAAGATTTTTCTAGACTTTGTCTTAGAGGACCAAGACGGTTCTTAAGGGGGAGGGAGTGTTACGAGCTCGTAACCAGTGCCGAACCCTAGAGAACACAGATAGGTCAGATACCACAGTCAGGGTCGTGTCCAGCGTACATGACCAACAGGGCAAGACAGTGTGAGTAGTGTGCCCCAGCATGGTCCATAGCCATGGCGGGCCTAACACAGCCTAGGGACCCTGTCAGCAGGATAGGGCCCCTAGTTGGGTCCCGACGTGCAGTCGGCCACGTCAGTGCCATGTGGCCGACACTTGGCAGTAGCATGCTACCAGTCCTCACACTGGGCTAGGAGGGGCTTACTCTATATCAGGGAGTAGGCAAGGTTGGGTGGATCAGTTAGTGTTTGCCCTACTGTGGTGTTAGGATCTATTACACTTCTGCTTCATCTTTTCCCGCTACGTCCACCCCTACATTGGCCCCTTCTGTTCCAGCTCTCTCCATTGCCCCTTCGCCTCCTCGTCCTCCGACTCCTCGACCTGCTTATGTCCGACGTTACACGTCTGCAGAGTTCGCTGATCTTCAGCAGAAGCGTCTTTGCTTTCATTGTAAGAGTCCTGACCATCTTGCCCGTGATTGCCGCCAGCCTCTCCCTACTACTACTGCTGTTTTTTACCATGAGGGCACTACTCCAGATGATTCCGATATCTACATTCATATTTCTGATGAGCCTGACTTATTATCTGAGCCTTCCCCTGATTTACTTCCTGCTACTTGCCATGCTCAGCTTGCCTATGCTACTTGGACAAGGCGTCCTGGTCCTCGCTCCATTCGGTTACGTGTGCGTATTACAGGTCGTGAGTATATTGCTTTAGTTGATACTGGTAGCACTCATTCTTTTATTAGCAGTTATATCACTAGTCGGATCCGTGCTTCACCTATTCCTGCTTCACAGCCTCTCACAGTTGAGGTTGCCAGTTCTCATTCTTTTCCTAGTTCTCGGATGTTTCAGCGTTTACCATACCGCATTGGAGATTTCTCTAGACAGACAGATCTTTACATTATCCCTATGGAGCGTTATGATCTTATCCTTGGTGCTGATTGGTTTGCATCTCTTGGAGCCGTTACACTGGACTTGACACAGTAGACATTGACATTTGTACATGATGCAGTTACACACTCACTTGTTGGCATTGATTGTCAGGGAGACTTCCAGTTGATTACTGGGAAGTAGTTTATTCGCAGCCTGCCAAAGGCTCATTGTGCTGCCGTATTATGCGTTCAGCGGGCAGTACCAGTTCCTCCAGTTTCTACACCAGCAGCTGTTCCTCAGGTGATTTCTGACTTATTACATCAGTATGCTTTTGTCTTTTCAGAACCTACGACGCTACCACCATTACGTGACGTGAACCATCATATTGACTTGCGTCCTGGTTCTGCTCCTCCTTCCCGTCCCCCTTATCGTATGTCTCGATCTGAGCGTGATGACCTTGAGCTCCATATTACTGCCTTGTTAGATCAGGGTCTCATTGTTCCTAGTCACAGCCCTTTTGGTGCTCCTGTTCTCCTTATTAATAAGAAAGATGGTACCAAACGCCTTTGTATTGATTACCGTGCTTTAAATAAGTTGACTATTCGTAATCAGTACCCTATTCCACACATGGATGACCTCTTTGACCAGCTCGGTACCTCTAAAATCTATTCCAAGATAGACCTTCGTTTTGGATATTACCAAATCCGGATGCACCCTTATGACGAACATAAGACTGCTTTCCGTACGCATCTTGGTTTACATGAATTTCGTGTGCTTCCTTTTGGTGATACTAATGGCCCTCCTACGTTCCAGAATGTGATGAATAACGTCTTGCGTCCGCGTCTTGGTCATTGTGTCTTGGTTTATTTTGATGATATTCTTATTTTTAGTCAGTCTCTTGCTGAGCATGTTGCCCATCTTTCCTCTGTCTTTCAGTTACTTGTACACCACCAGTTATTTGCTAAGTTGTCTAGATGTTCTTTTGCTGTTTCTGAGATCGAGTTTCTTGGTTTTCTTATTTGTAATGGTCACATTCGTCTGGACCCTCATAAGGTTCAGGCCATCTAGGATTGGCCTATACCTACTGATATTCATCATGTTCGTATGTTTCTTGGGTTAGCCACTCACCTTCGTCGTCCAGTTTCTCATTTTGCCACTATCGCAGCTCCTCTTCATGCACTTTTGAAGAAGTCTAGTACTTTTCTTTGGACTCCTGATTGTCAGACAGCGTTTGATACTCTTCGTCGTGCTGTTGTTGATGCTGCCGTTATGTGTTTACCACAGTTTGATCAGAAGTTTCTTGTTGAGACTGATGCTAGTAATGTTGGTTTGGGTGCTTTACTTCGCCAGTCACAATGTATTATTGCTTATGAGTCGCGTCGTCTTCGCTCTTATGAGCAACGTTATTCTATGCATGAGAAAGAGCTTCTTGCTATTATCTATGCTCTTAAGAAGTCGCGTCATTATGTGTATCGAGTCCCATTTGACATTATTACTGATCACCAGTCTTTACGTTATCTGTTTTCTCAACGTGACCTTAGTGATCGTCAATTTCGTTGGTTGCAGTTTTTAAAGTCTTTTAATTTCTCCATATTGTATCGTCCTGGTCGTGCTAACACTGTTGCTGATGCATTATATCGTCTTCCAGCTTTGTTAAATACACTCGTTTCTACTATTCCTCCATGGTTTGATGCCCTACCTGTAGCATACCTTACATGTTCTGATTTTCGTGATGTTTATGCCCCACCTGTTTCGTCCCGTCCTCATCAGGTTTACTCCATTAGTGACAATCGTCTTTATCATTATGATTCTCTTTGTATCCTTAGTTCTTTGGGTATCCGTTCCCAGTTGTTGCTCATTCCTCTCCTGTTGGGAGTCACTTTGGTTTTCAGAAGTCTTATGCTCATCTCAAAGACCATTTCTATTGGCCCTCTCTTCGATCTGAGCTTGTTGTACTTATTTGTACCTGTCCTTTTTGTTTTCGTAATAAGTACTCCCGTGCTAAATCTGCTGGTTTGCTCCAGAGTTGGCCTATTCCTCATCGCCAGTGGACTGATATATCTATGGACTTTATCCTTGGCTTTCCCCATACCCAGCGTGGTCACGATTCATGTATGGTGGTAGTTGACAGGTTCTCGAAACAGGCACATTTTATCCCAGTTCGCAGTACTATCACAGCGGAGCAGTGTGCATGTTTGTTCCTGTCAGAGATTTTCCGCCTGCATGGATTTCCTCGTACTATCCTTTCTGATCGGGATAGTAAGTTTACATCTATATTCTGGACAGAGCTTATGCATATTTTGGATGTTCAACTTTTTATGGGTTCTGCTTATCATTCTACTTCTGATGGGCAGTCTGAGGTCCTTAACAGGATCCTTGAGGATTATTTACGCCATTTTGTTACTCCTTCAGGGAAGGATTGGGATCAGCATTTATGTTTAGCAGAGTATAGCTATAATAGCTCTGTTAGTACCAGCACAGGTGTCTCACCATTTTTATTATCTCATGGCTATGCACCTCTTTTACCTGGCATTCCTCTTCCTCCTGAGGATACACCTGTTACACTTGCATCTTTTCTATCAGGTGCTCGAGAGCTTATTACCCGGGCCAGTTCTCATTTACAGCATGTTTAGCAGCGTTATCAGACCTCAGTTGATCGTCACCGCCGCCATGTTGAGTTTCAGCTTGGAGATATGGTTTATCTACGCTTACGGTTTGCACGTTATCATTTTGTCCAGGGCCATGCTTCTACTGAGAAGCTTGCACCACGTTATTATGGGCCTTATCGCATTGTGGAGGTTCTTAGTCCAGTTACATATCGCTTACAGCTTCCTGCTTCCACACGCGCCTGTGATGTATTCCATTTCAGTTTATTACGTGCTACTATTGAGGATGACGCTCCTTGTGATGCTGAGTTTCCTACTGCTCCAGAGTTATTTCCATTTTTACCTGCTGCTATATTACAGGTCCGTCTATACCATAGTCGACGCCGCCGGCAGATTCAGTTTTTGGTCCAGTGGGATGGTCGTCCTATTGAGGAGGCCACATGGGAGCCTATTGATGTCTTTTATCATACACCATTACTTGCGGATTAGGCTCGTGCTCTTGCTGCACTTGTTGATTCCTCTACATCAGATGTTTCTCTAGCTGTTGATGCACCAGGGCTTGCTGCTACTTGATCCGGTTATCTTTTCGTCAGTTGGGTCTTTTTTTTGTGTTGGGGAGAGTTATGGACTCGGCTCATTACATTCGCCGCGTCCATTTACATTTATAGTTACTTTACTTTATGCATAAGCAGGCCTTGGGCCCTTTTTTTATTCATTAGTGACATTCAAACTATATGGTTGGCCTTTGGCCTTATTATTCATTATTAGGCCATTTGGACATATTACTGGAGAGTGGGGCCTTCTTGGAGGGTGCACTATTATCCCTCCCAGTTGGGCCCTAGGCACTGGAAGCTTCCTTTTAGAGCTTCCTCTTGGCTATAAGTAGGGAAACTGTGTCATTTGTCATTCAACTGATGATATTGATCTCTCTTTAGCCTCCTTAATCTCTCTCTTTCCTGCTTTCTAGGGTTAAGTCTTGCTTATGTGCTGCTTTCATAGCTTAAGTCTTGCTTATGTGATGCTTTCATAGCTTAGCTCTAGACCAGCTGTGGCTCTATTCGTAACTACATGCATGCATGAGAATTTGAACACTTGGCAAATGCATGCCAGCTATTGTACATACTCAAATTCTAATTAATAGAGGCTCCACGAGTTGGAGGGTGTGAGATTTTGGAATCATCTTCCATCTTCATCATCTATGTGTCTTCTTGATCCCTTTTTTGTGTAGGTACTCGCTGCTGGACCTGATCTGACTTTTCAGATGGTTCTCCCTCATCACTCATCCAAATTTGATGAGAACAAATGCAAACTGATTGTAGGAGGAGGGCGCTACTATTCATACCATTTCCACATCCAAATTTGATGAGAACAATTGCAAACTGACTGTAGGAGGAGGGCGCTACTACTCATACCATTTCCACTTCCAATTCATGCAATTCTGAAACCAGATCAGCCATCAAACATTTGTGGGAGGGCGCTGGCTCAGTTTGTTTTATCTTTCATTTTCTCTTTGAAGAATTGTCAGAATTTGATAGAATCAGATGCATATGTTTTCTATTACACTATCATTACTTATGATTAGAAGTCAATTAGAATCTGTTGTTCAGATCTGACACTCCTAATTGTATTGGCCAGCAAGTAGAAATCATTTTTTTCTTGATTCATCTAATTGCATAGAGTAGAGTTCACAGATGTGAACTAGGATCAAATTTATGATCCACAGCTTGCTGGTTTTTCCATTTCAACTTGCATGACAGTTGCATGTCAAGTTTCTACATTGCATGTTCCTTTCCTAGTCATGTTAGGACCAAGTAGACTTGAAGATAACATCACTAGGGCCCTGTGTTCAAGTAATTTCAAGCTATTCTAACATCATCATTTTACGACACATCGCACCTGTCTGCAGCTCCATCACATCACTGAGGCAGAATTTTAGCAATCTTTTGGTGGATTTCGAGGCAGAAACAGGGCTCCAGCACAGTGAAGAGTACCTGCTGTTTACAGACGCCAACTCCACAACCACAGTCAGAAGTTTTGAATCTGTTTGGGGCATACCTGTGTACCTCCGTATTACCTTAGTATTCAGGGAGCCATCTTTCTTCCATTTCTTTTCTGTTGATATTCAGTTCATTGTTGTTTCCAGCTAGGTGGGTAGTCAGTAGATAGAAAAGTCGGTTTCTTCTGTTGGTCATCATGGCTGATGATAGAGTATTCGTACTAGTCCACCAGGTTTCTCTTCAAACTCCACAACCAGTGCTAATCCTGATCGACTATCCCAACACGGTGATGACGAGTCCACTTGCAAGTGTCCCTCCGTTCGTGCAAGGTTCGCATGGACAATATGGAGAGAAACATGCTTCCATGGCTGGAAATTGCGCATCCTTTTC